>JBAMBO010003012.1:0-303574 GCA_037044535.1 Lordiphosa magnipectinata
CTACAGTAAAGCGTTTGATATGGTAAGTCATAAAATACTGTGCGCAAAGTTAAACAAACTCTATAACTTCTCCAATACAGCAATGAAGCTCATGAAATCATACCTTAGTGATAGGCAACAAGCTGTAGTCACACAATCGGAGTTCTCTTCCTTTCTGACCGTGAATTGTGGTGTTCCACAGGGTTCTGTCCTGGGACCCTTGCTATTTTCCATATATGTTAATGACCTGCCATATGTCTTGTCTAAATGTGAAATTCAAATGTACGCAGATGACGTTCAAATGTATGTTAGTGCTCCGTTAAGAAATATTAGTGAATGTGTCCATCATTGTAATAATGAGCTGGAGCTAGAAAGCAAATGGGCTAAGAGCAACGGTCTTAAAATAAACGCAATTCAATCAAAATGTCTAGTTATTTATCTAGTTAATATGACCCGAGTAGTTTACACCAGATAAAGATTGATGGATCCGTTATCGAATATACTGAAAGGGCATTAAATTTAGGTTTTACTTTCAATAAGACGTTATCATGGGACGACCATATAAGCAAGGCAATTGGGAAAACATATGCTATTATTAGACGGTTAAACCTGACGAAGCAATACATCTCCACACATATAAGAGACCTGATTGCAAAAGTGCATATAATACCATCGCTGCTATATGGGGTGGAAGTTTTCGGAAATTGCAATGAAAGTAGCAAAAATAAATTAAATGTAGTATTTAATAACATTGCTAGATATATATATATGCAAAAAAAAGATCTGACCACATATCACAATATGCAGAGAGAATATTTAATATACCTCTAAATCAGAGATGGGCATGCACACATATCGTCACACTTTTCACACGCATACAAGCACAATTTGCGTGCGCCGCATTCGTGTTCTATAAATAGCTTTCAATGCTTATAGCGTACGTGTGATTTTGTGCAGTCGGCCGCGGCAGAGTCCTATGCACACGCAGGCAGCGCGCTGCCTCGTGTGCATTAGAACGTCGCGACGCGCCCATCTCTGCTCTAAATTCATGGATTAGCTTACGAGTGCAAGTGTTCCTGCACAAAATAATTAACACTGGGGAACCTCCCTACCTGTTCAAAATGCTTAAATTTGCTTCATCTCAAAGAACAAAAAATTTAATACCTACAAGAAATAAACTAGCAACATCTGATTTGCACTTCTTTCCTTATGCTATTCGTCTATGGAACCAGCTACCTAACGACATTAAAACAATTAGAAGAGCGCCCGTTTTTAAAAAATCAATGGAAAACTACCTACAGCAATAAGTTATGTTTTCTTTCCATATAAATTATTTATATTTTAAGAGTCATATTCAATGTTAATTTTAAATTAATCACCCAATCGACTATTGTCTTCGTAATTGTAATAGTGATTAGTGCTTCCAAATAAGTCCTGTACTTCTAGCACAAAGAAGAAATATCAAATAAATAAATTAAATTAAATATCATTTAGGAAATTTGAAAAGAGAACAGGGCTCAGCAAGCATTCTTGCTTAACTCCAGACTCCGTAGGAAACCATTCGGATAGCAATGCGCCATCCCAAACTGCTGCTTCATTGCTTTCATACATACTTTGCAAAGTTTGTATAAATTTGGAGGATATGGCGATATTGCTCAGCTTATACATTAGAGTCCTTCTATCAATCGAATCAAAGGCTGCCTTAAAATCCACAAAGAAGGCATAGAGTTTTTTGTCGTTGTCTAAATCGGTTCGCGCAATTAGGTTCAACTTAGTATAAGCATCCTTGAATTGGCTGGTATTGTGCTTGACAAAGCCAAACATGGAATAGACCTTTGGTAAAATATAATTTATGTGCTCAGTAAAGATAAACTTTTTGTCGAATTTCACTCCCAAATCAATGGCCTCAACCCGGCTCGATAAAATTTGATTAGAAATCGAGTAAGTGGCCGTAATATTGTAGAAGCATTTGCTATATCTAACAATAAAGCATTTGTTGAAATTAAGAGGCAGTAAGTTGAGAGCACACCATGCACTGACCCTATCTAGATCAGATTGCCACAATCGACTATCACTTAAGGATTAAGGAGCAGAAACTCTGAGTTACGAAAATACATACAAATGTCATTAATAATATTAATGAAAAGTAAAGGAGGAAGGGCACTATCCTGTGGGAGTTCTGAAGTAGCCACATATGGAGTAGAAATCAAGTTGTTTATTTTGACTTTGTAAGTCCGGCGGTCCAAGTAAGATTGAATCCAGCACAATAAAGAGGAATGAAACCCTAGCTTAAAAAGCTTGGCGAGTAAAGCGTTAGAACAAACTTTATCAAATGCCTTGTAAAAATCTGTATAAATAACAACAACTTGACAGCGTTTGTCAAAGGAACTGATGCAATAATTACTGAAGACCGTTAAATTAGATGTGATCGAGCGACCTGGCATAAAACCATGTTGATTTGGGTTAATGTACATCCTTACAAAAAAAGAAATCTGTTTGGCTACAATCCCCTCAAAGAGCTTAGATATATTGCTAAGCTCAGCAATAGGTTGGTAGTTTACAGGAAAGAGACTGATGCCACGGTAGTTGGCGCAAACTGCAGGGTCTCCTTTTTTAAAAAAGCCGTGATAAACTCTGAAACTTCGGCAGAGACGAACTTTGCTTGGCCTTTTCGTGTTAATAAAAAATCAATCACTTTTGTTACCAAATTGCCTAAGCTTCGATTGAAGGTTAAGTTAATGTAGGTTGACTTCAAAGAAACTGAACATATTCGACACCAATATAAAAATTTCACTAACTCTCTGTTTGCCGTTTCTAAGAAGAGAATTTTGAGATGTTAACAGCAACTTTTCTATCAACTCTCGTCCCATATGTGGATGTTTACACCTGGCTATAAGCCGTTTGTTATTCTGGCTGCCGTTTGTTTGCTGTTTTCTCATTCATTTCCTTGCCTCCCCTTCTCTCTCTCTCACACACACTCAGTCGGTTTATTGTTGTCATTACTTTATATTGCCACATCCGCGGGCAATAATATGATTTGCATGCCTTTCAAATATTTAAAACCGAAAATGGAAATAGGCAAAACTGTTGCCAACCAACCGTAACGTGTGCATTAAAAATTTAACCATTAAACCAAAATGCCTCCCGGTATTTTTGAAATTTTTGTTCAAGGTAATTAAGAATAACACGTTAAAGTACTTAAATAATCAAGCGGAGGACGCCCAGAGGGCGGTGCAAAAACATTCAGAAAAGTGTGAATACTTGTTCAGTATGTAAGGCGTCAGTCACACAGTCATTCAGTCAGTCAGTCAGTGTAGGTAATGTGCGTGTGTGAGTGCGAGTGTGTGTGTGTGTGTGTTTAGCTAATTATGAAGTTGCGTTTGAAAGGTAGCCAAACATTTAATTAACTTTGAAGACAATTTGATTGAACCAATTAAGCGTGCTTTAATGTGATTTAACAATAACAAACGACCCACAAGTGGTATCTACTTGGATGCTAAGTAGTGTTTCTTGATTTTTGGTATTGTATTGTGTTTGTGTTAACTGACTTCTTCTTCAATTCTGCATGGTGCCCGGTCAATCCCATTCATCTGGCTCCATTCCATAACCGTTGCTGGGATACAGCTGTCATTTCTCCGTGAAAAATGACTAATCCAGCTCCAGTTCATACTTTGTATTGTCGGCATTGTATCAAACTCGTCCGCGACCACCATTAGATTTAAAGACGGCGACAAAGCACATCCCTGGGCCACTCTGAATTGAAAACGGTTGCGATAGCTTTCCGTTATGGATTGCTCTGCAGTGTCCGCTATCATATGTGGCTTTTAGTTCGCGCTTACACAGGTGGCTGAAAGATGAACTGATGGCAGAACTTAAGGCTGATCCTGACAAATAATGACTTTCCGCGCATGAAAGTGTTTATTTTATGAATCAACTGCAAAAAATGGAGAAAAGTTTTCAATTTATTGGACAGATACCAGATTGATGTTTTACTGCATCTACTAAAATCATAATTTGACAATGTAAATAGTAACCCTTATGTGTATATAGTAAACCCGTGTGTGTAAATAACGTTGTAAATAAAGACCGGAAAAACTGAGAAAAACACCCGCTTATACTAAAATTTATATATAATTGTTTTGATTTTGATGTCATGATGAAGCTGCCAGGAATAAACATTTAATTGCTCTAAAAATGACCTAATTTAGGCCGTTTCCCAAAAGTTCGAGACTTTAGTCAATAAAGATAACTTATCCAAAACAAATCCGTTCCAAATGTACCGAAAATGCGTATTTTCGTTCTTAATAGTAGGTTAAGTCCGCTTTTTCTTATACCATGAACAGCGGGATTATTTAAAGAACGTATTTTTTGAGACCGATTTTCTAATTTTAGGAACTCTCCGTTCTTGCTTTTGGAATGGATGAAGACCGTTCTGATAAATTCGGAAAAAAACAAATATTAACCACATTTAGAAGTTGTGGAAAGGAGGAGATGAGAGGGAGACGAGGGTCTATGATAGGACAAATCTTTTTCTAAAGCTGTGTGGGCTAGATTTTGATACCATTGACTTTAGTTCTTTATACCCTTGTAGAGGGTATATTAAAATTGTCCAAATGTTTGTAACGCATAGAAGGAATCATCTACGACCACAAAAAGCATAAATATTCTTGATCAGCAAGAGTTGATGAGTTGATACAGCCATGTCCGTCAGCCCATCTATCCGTCCGTCAGTTTCTATGCTCTTTCCTCCGTCAGCTTTAAAGCTATCTTAACCAAACTTAGCACGAAGCCTTTTGATACAAATACGCTGAACATTGGTCGGAACCGGCCAGATCGGAGAACTATAGCATATAGCTGCCATAGGAACTATCGATCGAAAAAGTAGTTTTAGCTAGAAAACCTTTCTTTTCTTCAACGCAAGCGTGACCAAACCTCGTATTTCTAAGTTTTCTATGCTTTTATATAATATAATTTCACGAAGTTTGATGAAAATCTGACAATTTTATAGTACTGCCATACAAAAGATAGGTCTAAAAAAAAGTTCTAGTAGGAAAAACTTTTTTTTTCCAATGCTATCGGTCCTAAACTTACTACTGATCAATATTATATGCTACCACACAATTCTGCCAAGTTTCATACAAATCGGATGACTATAGCATATAGTCTTGTTTTCAAGTTTTTCTTGTTTCTAGTTTCTTGTCGTTTTTGTTTTCCATGGAAGCGTCTTTATACTTTCCAGGTAGGAATATTATCGACTTCCAGACAATTTTGGGGAGGTTCGTCAAAATCGGATGAATATATCTTATAGCTGCCATATAACAAACTGGTGAAAGTAGTGGCGCCATCTATTGCTGAGTTTGGGCAACAACTCAGCTAAGAATGTTCGACGAAAATCATTTAATTCCTTAATTTAAATAAATTAAACAAGCACCAAGGGTATATAAACTTCGGTCGAGCCGAAGTAAGCATTAATCTATTTAATTTTTAAATGTTGGACGCGTCGGTCATATTTCAAGACGCCATTTAAGAACGAGTTTTCGTAAATTGTTCGTCGATTTAGAGCGTATGGTATATTTATGAGAACGTGGTCTTCGTTTAAGAACGGAAAAATTATGAAAATTTAGGTATAGAAGTACGACATTTGTGCTACCTTTTGTAAGTGTAGACCTTTTCTAAATCACATGATGGTAGTATAAAACCTTGGATGGATTTGGTCTGATTACACTGTGACACATATTTGAACTCAAAAAAGATGATGGCGTCGAGAACAAAAAATTTTTAAAGGGTATGCTGGTAGTATAAAACCCTGTCTGGGTTTAGTCTGATTAGCTGCCGTTTTCTTTTTATTGCACTTTGAACTTTTTCGCTTCAGAGTAGAGTTTACGATGCCATATCTCGTAAACTATTTTGAATTTTGCTTTTATATCTTTGGCAAAGTTGTTGCTCAAGTTATGTTTTTTTTTACTAATTTATTGATTTAATACAAAACAATCGAAATTTTGGACTGTGTCAGACAGTTGCTACCAAAAATGGCCATTTTTCGAGTTTTAATTTCAATTCTACATGCTTAAGGGCCCTAACTATACGAAGGATCAATCGAATGAAGTTGGTATGTTCCAACCGTTTGTTTATTTAAGTCTAAGCTACGTTTTTGTCCAACATTGCTTAGTCAAATTCGTTACAGTTTTCAAGACAAAGTTCAAAAACAATACAAAATGAGGGGAAAACATGATGATTTTACGAAATTTTTGTAATTTTGAGTATATAGATGTGACTTTTTCGTCTTGTTACTTAGAAATGTTTTGTAAGCCAAGCCAAGAGCAACAACTTTCTCTAAGCTGTCAAAGCGAAATTCCATATAGCTTACGAGATATGGAGTTGGAAGTCCCAAACAGAGACTGAAAACTGAAAACCAGTCCAAACCCAGCTAATGTTTTTGTACTGCCATCATACCCTTTCAGAATTTTTCGATCCTGACTCGATCAACTTTTAAGTGTTGCACAGTGTTACTGATATTGTTTTCAGCTTCTGATTGGGACTTACAACTTAATATCTCGCAAACTATTTTGTTTGAATCAAATCAAAAATATCACTTCTTCAAACTCTAAACCAGCGATGCCCAGCCGTATGCTCTTTGCGTACGTGTTGTTATTGTAATTGCACCAAACATAGGAAATCAATGATCGTATACATGCAGGGCGCGAGGCATACAAAACGACACACACGCTAACGATTTCGTGTGTATGCGACGCGTAGAACAAAAACCGGTTTTGTTCTCTTCTTTGATTGGTGTTTGCGAGCGCAAGCAAACTGACCAACAACAATTTCATTATTGGTATTGGTGCTTATCTTTGTGAGTATTGGTGAGTGCTCTGTCGAATGCTGCTTTTGGGCATGCCTGCTCTAAACGAAATATCCTTGCAATCTACTTCATCAAATTCTTCATAATTCGCGGTCCATCGATGACATTTTGTTTTTTTCAAAATTTTTGGGTGGTATGGACCTATACCAAAACAGTTACCAAAATAAAATTCGTTATTCAGTAAGAACGATGATTTGTCTTCTCTTGTCTTCTCTCAAGTGACATTATTTTGTAATAAGAAAGTTGAAAGCTAGGTGTAAATATTTCGTTGAACTTTAATCAGATGGCTTGAATGGTAACATGACATAAAGCCCACGGACATAAATTCCATATGATACTTAGTCGTTGTGTACATCGAAATATCACTCAGATTTGACTTGAACGATAAGTCCGCATGACATTAGGACATAATGTCCAGATTACAAGGGAGCTCCTCCACCAGCAATTGGTGCGCTTGAGCCATACGATTAACCGACCACAGTATAAGGAAAAATATATATTTTGCATTCTGCATTTTGAATCTGCATTTTGAATTCTAACTCCACTCTCAGTATTCACCAGATAATGCTCATTCAGATTATTGATGGTTTAGATCAGCGGTGGGCAGTCGCATAGCCCGCCTGTCACTCGCAGCCCGGCCCGATATTTCTCTGAACACACTTTGCAATACATTTTACAAGAAGCTCGCGCTGATCGAAAGCAAATGAAAAAAATGTTGTAGCAGCAGAGCCCTTTTCGTTATTTTTGGTGCCCACCGCTGGTTTAGATCAATGATAACTTGCTTGACTGATACGCTGTCATGTCACCGGCTTGAAAAAAAGCGCATGGGCTGCAGTGAGCGAAAATTTGATACGAGTTAGAAACCAATTTGCCAAACTTATGGAAACACTTTCTCTCATGGCGCAAATGAACACGTGCCTAAAACTGTGCATCTCATTAGAGATGCGTTTAGGAATAGCGCTGTTCACTTTAATTACCATCTCTCGAAGGCCAGTCGTGTGGAGGAAAATGTTTTTGGCTATTTAAAAGGAAGGTTTTGTCGTCTCGACAAAGGTCTGGTCACAATAGCTAGATCAATAAAACATGGGTCATTCCCTGGCAGAACAACAACATTTTCTTGATGTGGACCAACTAGTTTTGCTAAGCAAATTCAGACGGTGTTTTCAAAATCATTTCTTAAAGTTCTTTTTGGATTTTTTATTTAGTATTTTTTTCCATTTGTTTTTCCAAGTGCATTATCAAACGCTTCTGATTATTTTCAATGCGCTCTTGATTGCAAGCAATGTTGCTTCGGTTTTTGGTAAAATCAGTGTTTTCTTCTGGGACTTATTGCTCATTATTCGTATCGAATTGCTTGTCTCTGCCGAACACTTTTGATACCATTTGATACAATAATCTTCTGTTCAATTTTTATTTAAATTTGCTTCAAATTTTCTCTTTTAAGCTTCACATGACAGCGTTGGTTTGCTACCGAGCTACGCTGCTTAATAAACAATAATATCAAAGTTTTAGAGTAATAAAAAAAACACAACTTTTGCACACATTTTTCTTTATATTTCACTTCACAGTTTTGGGTAATCTTCCTTTACATACAACGGGTCTCCATTAGAGGAAATATTATATTTTCCAGAATTCTCATCTTGTAGTAAAAGGCTTTTTAAAAATTTGTGCAACTCTAAGCTACCAAGTGTTGGTGGCTGTGACTCATTTTGCCTTTCAAAATATGACAACAATTGTAGTTCTAAAAACTAAGCTTACAAATAATGTAGCATACTTTTTGGGGCACCAGCTCTTGGTGCTGCTGCTGATGCTTCTCTTCTCCAGTTCTCCAGCCATGTACTCGTATGTACATCGCAACGACTGGCATAAAGTTTTCAATTTCCGCTTGCAGCACTTCCTGGGGATAAAAGTTAGGTGGTGGAGGGGGGGCGAGATGAGCCAAAACGTTTGCCAGGACGCTTGTAAATTATGAAATATCATTCTCATTCTCTGGCTTAACTTGGCCAGTTAACACGCCAAAGCCAAAGCCTCGACTGGAACAGGCATCTGTCCAGGGGCACCTGTGCACCTACAACACGCCCCTTTCGTTGAGCCGGGACATAAAATTTAAACAAGCTGCTGCTGCTGCTGCTGCTACTACCATTCCCCTTGGACACGGTGCACTTATTCCACATTCCTCCACTCCTTTTTGTTTCGTTCTTCGTTCCGGCAGTTTCGTTTTCATTGCAGGCTGTTGAATTTTTGAAGCGTGTACGCGATTTTTATGCAATTTTTTCGCGTCTTCATCCGCTGGCTTGGCTATTCTTCTCCGTTTTTTTTTGTTTTGTTGTGGGTGGCTGGCGGCACATGCAAAACCACAAACGATAGCCCCTCCGTCAACCGGCAAAAGTTGAAGCTGAGTGCGTGGCTAAAGCTGTGTCCCTGCGGCGACCCCTCTTCCCCTTTTCTCCCACCAGGATGCCGACGTTTCAGTAATGTGACACTTTGCGCCATGGCATGTGGCAGCAGCAACAACAATGGCAACGGCAACATGCAGCTGCAGGGGAGGAAACAACAGCAGCAGCAGAAGCTGCCAAAGCAAACAGCAGAGTGGCACCTTTTTTTGGCCAAAAAGCTAAATAAAACGCTTAAAGAAACAGTGTCAACTGGTTATGACGAAAAGTTGCGGACTGTAGCAAAAAGGTCAAAGCCAACATACGCTGAAATATAATCAAGATTTGGGTGCTTAAATCAGAGACAAATTTATATCTCCCTATACCTAAAAAAAGAAAAAAAGAAACCAATCTGTCTTATACAAACTGCGTATTATTGATTTCATCTGACCCTGAGGCTCCTTGAGGTGTGTCAAGGCGTAGCAGGCCGTCCCAAGCATACGATGTGGATTCATGAAATATTGATAGTCCAAGGGATAATTCGTCTTTCCTTCCATATTTTGTTTCTTGCTAACTTTTACTCTGGAAAGTATTTACATTTTGCGTCGTAGACAAAAAAGAATTAGTTAAAAACCGATAGAAATCTGACTGATTCCAGACAAATGTAGAAGTTAAGCAGGATTGTCTCCTTCAGTCTTTTCACTTTTCATCGATGACACATTCGCAGAGCTTCCAGGTTCTAATGTATGCGTGCAAGGTGTTGCCAGAATATTGACAAAGATGTAGCTTGAAAATGATCAAAGCAAAGTCGAATATTAAGGTGACAAGAGGAGCAAAAATTCCAGCACATTGGACTCAAGATGAGCAGAAACTTTATCAAATACAGTGTAAGACCGGTATTTCTCATTTGTAGTACAATGTTTTCACTTGAAGAACAATTTGACCAAAAATTATTGTACAGACAAGTTCTACAAAATATAGCTGAAAAATTATAAACTCCAATCTTTAATTTTTTTTTTCAAATTGTTCCTTTGGAATTTGGACGGAACTGAGCTAAAAGTGGTCAGAAAATTAAGTCATTTCCACATATTTATACCCTTGTAAAGGGTATATTAAAATTGTCCAGATGTTTATAACGCTAAGAAGGAAGCATCTCCGACCACATAAAGTATATATATATTCTTGATCAGCATGACGAGCTGAGTTGATATAGCCATGTCCGTCTGTCAGTCTGTCCGCCGTCTGTCCGTCGGTTTCTATGCGATCACCTCCGTCAGTTTAAAAGCTTTCTTAACCAAACTTTGCACGAAGTCTTTTCTTACAAAGACGCTGCACATTTATCGTTACCGGCCGGATCTGATGACTTTAGCAAATAGCTGCCATAGGAACTATTGGTCGAAAAAGTAGTTCTAGTGAGGAAAACTTATTTGTCTTGAACGCGAACGTTCCCAAACCTCGTATTTATTAGTTTTCTATGCTTTTATATAATTTCATCAAGTTTTATGAAAATCGGACATCTATATAGTATAGCTGCCATACAATAGTTAGTTCTGAAAAAACGTCTTAGTAGGAAAATCTTTTTGTTTTCAATGCTATCGCTTCCGAAATTGTTACTAGTCAATATTATATGCTTCCACACAATTCTGCTAAGTTTGATCCAAATCGGATGACTATAGAGTATAGCGGCAATAGGAACTATCGGTCGAAAAAATAGTTCTAGTGAGGAAAACTTTTTTGTTTTCAATGGTAGCGTCTTTACACACTTGAGTTATGATCGGTTTCTACACAATTTTGGAGAGATTGGTCAAAATCGGATGAATATATCTTATAGCTGCCATATAAAAATCAGGCAAAGCAAATGGTCAAAGTAGTGACGCCTTCTATTGCTGAGTTTGGGAAACAACTAAGCAAACAATTTGCGACGAAAATTATTTAAATCCTTAATTTATATAAATTATACAAGGTACAAGGGTTCATAAAATGTGGTCGAGCCGAAGTTAGCTTTCCTCTATTTTTCCAAATAAATTCTACTCCGATATGACTAAGATCAAATTGATATGTTCTAAAATATCACTACGGTATTTTTGAACATATTGTTATCATATTTTTTCAGATTATCCGCAAATTTTCGTCTTATCAATAATGTAATATCATTATAATAGTTTATAAGAACGTCTTAATACAATAAAGTATCATTTTGATATCATAACAAAATTATCTTTGAAAATATCCAGGAGACATTTATAATATCATTTTTAAAATAGCATAATAAGTTTTCTTAATACCATTGCATAAAATGAAAACTATTTTATGATGTTTTTGTACTTATAAGGTTGAACTATAAAAAAAATTGTTCCAGAGGTCGGACATGCACCGTTCGTTAGTTAGGGGCACTCAAAAATTAGTGATGGATTTTCCATGTAATATTATATTTGATTTGTGAAAGAATTTATAGTTTATTCAGTTTTAACGTAGAAGAATCGTTAAATTCCAATATTATGTGTATCATATCGTCAGACTCATTTGAGTCGAAATTTTCTGAGCACACATCGAACACCAACCTGTAATTAGACTTACTAGTCTATCGAAAAAAAAACAACTATTTGCAAATCGGTGCAAAATAAACTTCTGCATCTCGAAAAGACCTTGAAACGACTTTCAATTTCGCGTCAAGCACAAATCAAAACATGCCGAAACTATACACAATCTATCCCACTCTTTCAAAAAAAAAAAAAAAATAGTTAAAAAAATACAATTTTTAAAAGTTTTACAACTTTTTTAGTCAAATTGCTTCTGAGTTGGCAATTCTTGGTGTTTTTTTTTTTTGCATTTTCGTAATGGTGGGACATTTAGTTTCTGAGAGCTTTTTTTTTCCTTTTTCATCGTCTAGATTGCTGAAATAACACACTGTGCATTGTTTGAAACATCAGTTTTTCTATACTATAATAAAATTTTTATCATAATGTTGTAAAATTAAAAATATCAGTATTTTAACATGCAATTGGTTTTATTTTAGATGCATATTAATATCCTTTAAGGATGCTTAATTAAATTAATAAATATATTGTACATCATGAACATATCGCTCACTTACTTCTAGACTGGGATAACTCAAAAACTCGACCGAATGATACGATTTTTGTCTTAATGATGACGAATTACTCCGTTTATCGTGTTATTTATTGTGTAAAATTTTCATATAAAAATCTTGTATACTTTCCAAGTGAGATGAGAATATGTTGCTATTTCATATAACAGGATCATAAAACCCTTTTATTATAATTTTGCCCAGAAGTTTGCAACGCATAGAAATATTCATTTCCGACCCCATAAACTATATATATTCTTGATCAGGGCGACGAGCTGAGTCGATTGAGCTTTGTCCGTCCGTCTGTCTGTCCGTCTGTCTGTTTCAACGCAAACTAGTCTCTCAGTTTTAAATCTATCGAGCTGAAAAACTGCACAGAGTCTTGTTTTTACTGCACGCTGCTTTTATGCTTATGACTTTCGCATCGTAGCAAACCTTCGCTGGCTACCTATATGATTGGCAATGAACCCTTGGAACGAATGGATCTAAAGTCGTTGATCTTGGAGTTCTTTTTGACCCAAAATTGAGTTTTAATCCTCGTGTCTCCTCTATTGTTAATAGGGCGAAAGGCTGTCACTTGGATTCATTAAACGTTGGTCCAAGGAATCTAAATGATCCATACACCACAAAGCTTCTGTAGCACTGCTCTAGTCCGTCCTGTACTTGAATACTGCTCGTCCGTCTAGTATCCGCAATATAAAAAGTATATCAATCGAATTGAATTAGTTCAAAAGCAATTCTTGCTTGTTGCCCTACGTGGCTTAAACTGGGACCCTCAACCTTCGTTTGACCAACGTACTCCAGCAGACTTTTGATTATTGACCTTCCTTCGTTAGCTACACCGTAGAATAGTCTTAGGTGTTGTCTTTTCTTGGCATAAGCTCTAGTTACCGATGATGTAGACCTCTTTGGCTGGATGCTTTTAGGTCGCCTTAGACGTTTTCCGTTCCTTCTAGGCCAATCTAGACCAACTATTTTCCTTTTATCTTGTCATATGATGCGATCTAACTGATTATGCTCCAGCATAATCGATTTCAGGTTTTATGTAAGAACTACAATGATCTCAATCACCTGCTCTCAACAGATCGTCTTTCTCTATCTCTCTAAAAACGTCTCTCTATAATTATCTCCGGTGAAAACTCTGGACTACTCCCAGCTGTGAGTAGCGGGCATAGCTTGCCGGATCTGGCTAAAAAATCCTCCGCCCACTCGGTTCAGAGATTTTCCGGCTATTTAGTTTTAAGTTTTACGTATGAACATTTATTTTCAGCTTTTTAAAGTTTACTTATTAGATAGTTTTCTCTCTTTCTCGTCTATCTCTGTTTTATTTTAATTTATTATATAATCTTATTTTTTCCGATTTGTTCCTACATAACTATAGGCTTTAGAGTATTTTCTCTCTCTCCCTCTTCTCGATCTCTATATTATTAAAGTCTTTTTTAGCGTCTTATAACGTCTCTGACTACAATTCGGCTGTGAATAGGGCGCATAGCTGGCCATGTGACTGGGCAAATAAAATTCGCCCCAACCGTGTCGGCATTGTACGTTATTGAGTTGTATTTTGTAATTGTCCTATTAGGTTTTAGCTTTAGATACGGCTTCCTTGTAACGAACTTTATTCTGTTTGTTGCTACCAAGCAAAACATTTGTTTAGCTCTGACTCATATAATATAATAAACATAAAAAAAAATATCAGTCGCAATAATCCCGATTTTCTCGAATATCTTATACGCTGCAGCATGAAGAACTAGTCGGTCGAAAAATCGCGGTCTTAGTGAGAAAAACTTTGCATTTAAGACTTTGTGCAATGTTATGCCATCCTCATACTACGATTCCATTATTACATAGTTACAATGCTTAGGGTCAAACTAGATTTGCAAATTAATTGCGTACAAAAATAACGGATGCACTATCAATTCATATAGCTTGCACATCAGGACCGATCGGTCGGATTTAAACGGGTCTTAAGTAGACACAAAAAAACTTGGAAAATATTTGTTTTCCAGTAAATCAAGTTCTTAAGGTCGGTGATTAATATTAAACAGCTGACTTCAACAGTCCGTCATCAAAACAGTGTTGCCACAAAGTTTGAATATGTTTTGTTTTTGATCTATATAGGAGTTTGCTCAATGTTGACTGATCGGTCGAAAATGGGTCTTAGTAAGAAAATTTTGTTGTTTTAAAGTTAGTGTCCTTAAACTCGCTGATTACTTTTTTTATATGTTTTCAAATAGATTCGCAAAATTTGGTCGAAATCGGATGACTATCTCTTAAGGCTGCCATAGAACCGATCGGTCGGAAAATCAGTCATCAGTGAGAAAAACTTTTTTGTTTTCAATTTTATCGTTCTTAAGCTAGGCGATTATTAATTTCATATGTTTAAAAACACATGTTTATCTGTCGGAAAATGTATTTTAGTTAGAAACATTTTTGATTTTAATGTAAGAGTTTCTTAAACTCTGACATTTCAAAAACCAGCATTTCCTCATGCACAGACGAAGTATAGCTTGGCCTTCTCGTTTTCATGATAATGCAAGAGCGTCATGTCTCAGTTGTCCTGCAGTCATCATATTTTCGAATTTTTGTAATGAGCATTTGAAATTTATAATATTCTACTAGATTACCTCGAAACTTAAAGAACTATTTTCTTTGGGTGAAATCTATTGAGAACTTTGCTATGCCAGTCTTGAAGTAAGTGAGCGATATGTATTACTTAATTTTTTTATTTTTATACATTCGAAATTAATCTTGAATTCTTGGGTAATATTTAGAGAATGTTCGATACATGCTAGTTTTTTACCCGCATTTCAAAATCATATTCTAACTTATAATAATTTCTATTGTATTGTATATATCAGACATCTGCAAGAGTGCCTGTTTTCATAAACTACATGTACACTCGCTGTACAAGCGTATGCGGTGTGACTGACACTCAAAATTTTGCAGTCATGTCAGATACACACTCGAAAATTTCAGCCACATACCATGGATTTAAACTGAATTCCTAGCCCGCGCAAAATGACCTCAAGTTTTAAGGACAATTAAGGATTCTGTCTTTTCCAACTGGACTGCAAGAAAATTATTGATTTTTTCTACTTAAAAATCGCTTCTACAAAGAAAAAAGGCATTGGTGATGAAAATCTATGGTTAAATACCGTACTTGAGACAAAGTACTTAAAAGACCTTAAGATTTGAGGTTGATTCATTTCTTGGTAAAATTTGCTTAGAATTTTTTGTAGATTTCGTTTTTGCTATACGCTGTGTTGACTTTTTTTCACCCATACAAATCGACCCCCCTTAATGTATATTCATTTATTATTATAGTGTATCGAAAAATTAATTAAATTCCTTATCATTGAAATACCATCTGAGCTGACATTAATTAGGCTTGGTTTGCCCACAAATTGTAATATTTTGATAACTTCTACTTGATGGGTTTGAAGGTCAACTTCATGGGCTTGATAGTGCTCAATTAAGCTTTTAGTTGCAGAAGATTAACAGGAAACATAAGTTAGAATCAAGCTGGTCTGAGAATTAGGCAGTGGCAAATCCTCCAAATACTGAAACCACATTACATTAAATTAGTGTTATGTAAGCCACAAAACATACATACATATGAGTAGTTAGCTTTGATATCTTTCACTTTAATAGTTTTGCTCTGAATACAGAGCGCAGCTCACTTTGTTTCCGGAGACGAAATATAATATATATGAACAATATATTGCAGCTGCTGCTATAAGTATCCACATACTGAAAAACTGAAAGGGTTTGAATCCAGCTTATACTTTATTTTATGACAACAAATAGCAAAAATATTTACCTATTAAGTTGTCGTAGACAAGTTGGCTTTTAATGAACATAATCCGCTCATCGCATTAAGCATTTAGCGTTTAGCAAAAGGCAAGCTTAAAAGGTTGTTAGTTGCGACCGCGAAAGTGGGAGCGTAGGAGTCAGCGCAAAATATTTGTATGAATTTATATTTTGTAAAGGAAATAAGAACGTTCTCGCCCTGCCAAAGCGAAAGTATGATATTATTTCAAAGGTTTGCAGCGCAAAGTGAGCATAATTCAACCTTTTACCGTGCTTTTGAGACAGTAGCTTAAGCTAAGTTTCTTTTGCCATGACTTTTCCATGCCGAAAAGGCTTAAGTTAATCAGGAATAGTACAAACACTGAAGAAATATGTAAAAATTTAGTTAAAGTAAAGGAATATATGTTCTGCGATGTTCCACTGTACCCCTAAACGCATTGCATTTACGGCAATTGCTTTTAGCTCACTTTAAAGTCAAGTTCTTCTTCTCTACCCGAACACATTGGGTGTCAATGTGCGGATTATACGCGTACGTTTAGTGGAAGGGGTCGATGAGAGGGTGCCATTCAATTTATATTAATCATACGCAATGTGGTGCCAAATTGTTTCTGGCATTCAGGCCAGCACTAAAGCAAGAGCAACTCCTCCTCGCTCGCTCTGACATAATCTGCAATTTTTTTGTGAGTGGGAAAAATGCATTTAAGGACGACAAGAAAGAAACGGAAGGTTAATGGCTTTCCCCGTTTGGGCATCTGCATTGAATGGGCGTGGTCCATTGTTAATAAAATGCATTCTACTAATTGGCAATTGAAGTCAATTGTCTGGGCAATGCTTAAGCTACTCAATATGATTAATATTAACTCTAATAGATATATATACAGAGAGTGAGAGAGAGAGAGAGAGAGAGAGACAGAGACAGTAAAGTGGCTCACACATGGCTGGAGTTCATTTCATCTGCTTATACCTGATTATGCCTTTAAGCCTGCTCACATAAATACAAAGGATCCATTATGAAAGTGGCCAGATGGGAGGAGCAGTTTGTGGGTAGGCAGGGGTGTGGTGTAAAATTACTCCACAAGTTGGCACACAAACACAGACAGACAGAGGGCATAGGTTTCAGGTTGCCTTCATCTTATGACCAATTAAACATGCGGCAAAGGGGATAAGGATAAGTCGAGATCAGGTGACGACTAATTTGAAGGGGGATTTTGTGTACATTTTAGCCAATTGCATAATTAAGTAAAGAATTGGGCGATTTAACAAGCGATATAAGTTAGTGGTCTCCGTGGCAAGCAAACACAAGCAAAGGATGTGCAAGTGCGAGTACATATTTGAGATATCCCGGCACAAAATTGTATGTAAATATTGTAGATTGTACAATAGAAGCATGCGCTTGGAACGTTTACTCTCAAAGTTCATTTTCATTTGGATTTCGAATTGTATGGAAAACACACAAAATAGTTGCTGAACGGGTTTTCAAACAAATCACTTTTTTACAAATTAAATATGATGTTTACCAGGACAAGCTTCTTTTGAGGGAGTGTTCGAGTTTTTGGAGTATCGCTCGAATTTTAAAGTGGTTCAATATAATATGTTATGAAAGTAATAAATCCTTGCAGTTACTCTAAAAATCCATCCAACCGACTTTCTTTCTTGTTGCAGTTGCTTTGTATCTGTGTTGCAGTTGCACTTTGCGGATCCGAAACACATTAAAATGTCTAATCTTTGGTATTTTTTCTATAATTTTGGTGTGGTACTAGGGACCGTGGTGGGAAAGAAGTTGCCACGGGAATGGATGTAATTTTCCGTATCTAAATGTTCTAATCAATGCTTTGTCACACTTCTCTAACATTATTGCGAAGATTTCTTGGGGAGACATCTCTATGCTTACTGCCTGCATGGTGACACAGTGGGGGTGCCACCCCCCTCATTGTCTCTTAACAAATTGACCAAAGTCAGGTCAACAATTTTGCTTGAAATTCTATTTATTAAGTTATAAAGAGTCTTTGCCAAACCGTTCGTAATAAAGTATATTAAACAATGAAAGGATTAGTATTGAAGCTATATAGATACAATTTTGATTGGTTTCTGGAAAATTGAAATATATTTATTTACGATTCTACTTTAAATTGTTAATTTTTCTAAACAAAAAAAAAAAACTAATTAAGTTTAGCTTACACGTTAGAATTGTTGAACCTATTTAGTCGAGCAAAATTCTTTTGGTTCGTCTCTAAATAATATTTCACAATTCTACCCTTTAAAAATCACCGATGACACTTACAGCTAAACTTTAAAACAGATTTATTTCTAACTCCACTCAACCTCATCTCCGTCCCCAGAACCTTACATCCAGCAGCTCAATGAAGTGATAAACTGGCAACATTTAGTGCCTTTTTTGTTTTTGCTTTTTTCCTTTTTTGTTTGTACTTTTCCTACTTTTGTTTTTATGACTGGCGCCAAAATCAACAGGATTCCCGCAATTGGGTGGGAATGAGAGGGGGGGGCACGAAAACTTTTTTGTGTGTGCCAGGGTAAAACTCAAAAATCAAATGACAATAAACCAAAAAACAACAACAATAACAAAGTTGGCAGCAAAATATAATGAAATAAATTAACCTTGAAGTTCTATAAGGGAAATTTAGTGCTGTAGGACAATGGTTGCCCCCAAGAGACTTAGTTATATAAACGAATAAATAAAGTTCACTCCCCCCAAAAAGGTTAAAGCATCAAGCAGATAATTACTCATAATGTGGCAATGCAACCCACCGCACAAAGCAAATTTCAAACAAATTTCAGCTAACGACTAATGCATTCTGCTGTGGCCCTCCACCTCCAACCGATAGCGTTAGCCTTTCTACCGATTCAGAAACGCACAAAGTCCATTTACATAAATGTTAATCCCTCCACAAAGCAAACTACACAGCGTATGAAGGAGTCGTTGGGGAGGCGGGGCGGGGCAGGGCGGAAAGAGATACGTTCACAAACAAACGGCGTTCACCTTTGAACTTTGGCCACATCAAATTAAATAAAAGGTTAGCAACTTGGCCACAAAAGTTTCGGTTCTGCTGGGCGGCACAGTGGGACAGAATAAGGCTGGAAAAAACCAGCTGGCTAGCTTACGGTGGTCAGCTGGTATTAATCATAATTCACACAACCACAACCATGATGGCGAAAAACCGTTGGTAGGTATGTAAGTGCAATGGCTATGTGCAACAAATGCTCTTAACTAATTCGAGCTTAATCGAAAGATCAGCTGCTTTACGTGGACCTTATTTTAGGTTTTTAAGAACTGCCAAATTTTTCTGCAACAAAATTCGATTTGACACTCCATTTTTATACCCTTGCAAAGAGTATTATAATTTTGCCCAGAAGCTTGCAACGCATAGAAATATTCATTTCTGACCCCATAAACTATATATATTCTTGATCAGAGCGACGAGCTGAGTCAATAGAGCTCTGTACGTCCGTCCGTCTGTCTGTCTGTTTCTACGCAAACTAGTCTGTCAGTTTAAAAGCTATTGAGCTGAAATTTTGCACAGAGTCTTCTTTTTAATGCACGCTGCTAATATGTCGGAACCGACCGGATCGGATGACTATATCTAATAGCTGCCATAGGAACCATCGGTTGAAAAATGGTTCTTTGTGAGAAAAACTTTTTTGTTTTCAATATTAGCTTCCTTAAACACGTCCATAATTAATAATACATGCTTTCAAACAGATTTGCAAATTTTGGTCAAGATTGGATGACTATATCTTATAGCTGCCATAGGACTGATCCGTCGGAAAAGGGGGGGATAGTGAAAAAACATTTTGTTTTTTGAGTAAATCGTTCTAAGGCGAGTTGGTTATTAATATTAAATGCTTTCAAACTAATTTGTAAAAGTTTATCGACATCGGGTGTGAATAACTTATGGTCGATCGGTCGAGAATGGGTCTGAGTAAGAAATTTGTATTGTTTTTAATGTTAGCGTCCTTAAACTCACTGATTACTAATTCTATATGCTTTCAAATATATTAGCAAAATTTGGTCTAAATCGGATGACTATATCTTAAGGCTGCCATGACCCGATCGGTCGGAAAATGAGTCTTAGTGAAAAAAACTTTTTTGTTTTAATTTTTGTCTTTCTTAAAATCGGCGATTGTTAATTTGATATGTTTAAAAAAAGATTCGCATAATTTGGTCGCTATCAGATGTTAATCTGTTGGAAAATGGGTTTTAGTAGGAAAAACTTGTTAAGTTTTATGTAAGCGTTCTTCAACTGTGACATTTCAAAAACAGCATTTGCAAGTGTATAAAAACTTTGGCACAGACAAAGTTAGCTTGGCCTTCTCGTTGAACATAAACTGACAAAAAAACAATGTGTAATGTTTACTAAAACCGAATACCGTAAAACCTGTTTGGTTTTGTTGAGTCTCCTTGAACTGGTTCATAGCCCGATCTTTCAACTTTTGTGTTTTTCTTGGTTGGCTTCATCTCATTTTTTTTTAGAAAAGCAAATACATATTTGCCATTCGATTAGATAAAGTGCTTCATTATAAAACTTTAGTTCGCAACCTGCATAAAGCTTTTGAAAAACGAATGTACAACAAAAGACAAGTTGAACAATAGTTTAAAAAGGCGTCAGAAAATTCACTAATCAATAAGAAAGCATTGGAATAAAAATCAAGAATGCAAGCTTACAAGAACGACGTATAGTATAATTTAATATTAATATATTAATTTCTAAAATGCAAGAAATATATTTATTTATATAAACTAATCATAAAGTTTAAACTTGAAGATAAGTGAATTAGCTAGCAATGGCTGCCAGGACCTTCAGCTAGAAAATATTAAGGGTAATACATATTCTAGATTACAAAATATTCTTATAATTAGGTTATTAAATCTATTATGCTTACGTATATAAATTAGGTAGTGTTTACATTTTCGAGTTTTATTACAAATTATATTGACAATTTTGTTAATGTTTCTTCAATTGGGTTTGCTAGAATATCGATTGGGTTTTCTTGCTGGAAAATTTTTATTTTAATATTATTTAAGCTTGGGCAGAATTGTAGTATGTGGTGTATATTAAGGATACTATTTGTTTGACAAAGAATACATATTGCGGAAATGTTGTGGTTAAAGTAGTGTTGATGAGTTAATCTAGTGTATCCTAATCATATGCAAATGATTTTGATTTGATCAAGTCGGGCTATTTGGTTTTGTGAGCTTATGTTAAGATAATCGTTAATATGGATAATGTTCTGGTTCAGGTTTTTGAACCAATTACTACACTGGGAAATGTAGCTGTCTTGTTGACGAATGAGTTGTTTTTTTAAATATTTGTTGATGTCCTTGTTATTGGTACTTGATGTACTAATTAACGGCATATGAGCTGAAGCTTTGGCCTTATGGTCAGCTAGCTCATTTCCCTAAATTTGCACATGACCAGGGATCCATATTAACCTCACTCTAGGTAAGAGAGTGATCAATAGTGATCTAATAAGGGAAGCATAATTGTTTGAATTGTTAATGTTAGATATGGAATCTAAAGCAGATAGAGAAGCAAAGCATATTACTAACGATCCTTATAAGTTTTTAGTCAGTCTAACAGCTAAAATAGCAATTATTTCAGATGCAAATACTGAAGAATAGAATGGAAGATTACCATACTTTAAAGTGTGTGTTTCTGTAGAAATAGCAAAGTTCGTAATATTATTTTGTTGAGAAACGTCTGTGTAAATAAATGTATGTGTCTTATATTCCTTTTTAATTCTATTAAAGTGTTGTTGGTATATGTAAAATGGTGTTATTTGTTTGCTGTGTATTCGAGGTGTCTATTGCATTTTCTGGCAAGAACCAAGGAGGTTGAAAATATTATATTTTTTGTGGAAGGTAAGGCAATGTGTTCGTTTTAGATATTGTAATTGAAGAAATTAATTTCTTGTTGGATGTATTTCTGTGTTTTTTAATTAGACTTGCGATGGGTGTATCATTAGAATTTAGTAAGGTTTTAAATAGTCTCGCTTAAGTTCGACTGTTGGAATGTTCGCTTCTAATAGCAAATTATTAGTTGGTGTTGATCAAAATGCACCAAGTGCCATTCGAATAGCAGCGTTTAAAGACGTTTTAATTTTGTTTAATATAGATGTATGTGTAAAGCCGTATATGAATAGAGCATAATCTATTTTAGATACTAAAATGGCCCTCGCCACCGATAGCAAAGTCTAAATCTTGGGATAGCAAGACACTTAGTTAGTTTAAAGCTTTTAGACAATGATGTTTTTAGGTTGTTGACATGAGAGTGACATGTGTAACGTTCGTTAATAATCAATCCTAAAATTTTTATAAATGAAACTAATGGTATTTGTAAATTATTTGCAAGAAATATAATAGACTTTGTTTTATCTAAAAACATATCAGCACTTTCTAGTCATTATGAAAATGATTAAAATCGAAGTGTAGTCCAGTTATTTTAAGGTTTGTCATATTTAATTGTATATTGAGTCATATTTATTTATAATTTGCATTCATATTAAATTTGAATATTTTTTTCCACCTAAAATCAAAGTTTTTTCGTAGTAGATTTAAATGTACCATGCAAATATATAAATGAAATAAATCATAGAACTTGTTAGCGAACTCAAGCTATGATTTTGTTTAAAACATTTCTAAAACAAGACAAGCACAAAACCACAAAGGAGGCTGGTTGACCGTATAGCTATTTCATGAATTTCCACAATTCAATCATCAGCTATCTTTGCTTCTTCAATGCGCTGACAGAGGCTACCTCATGACAGAATTGCTATGAGCGCTTGGGAATTCCAAAGACGCGCTGGTAGCAAAATCCGACAACAGCAGCAATCTCCAAGTCACAGAAGCTTTGTGTGTGTGCATGCTCCGTACCGGCCCTTCTGCCCTTCTATCCACGCAGTTAACACAAGCGCCAATTGTTTGAATTGCCCAAATGCAATCAAACTGGCGTTTTACTGAACCGCGGTTTCGGTTCGGTTAAACTAAAGTAATATATTGTTGATACAAGTAGTCAGATTTATCATTAACATCGAATGAGGTTTTCAGTTATTATATAATGAACATTTCATTTCTAATAAACTCAAAATTAGCTTCGATAACATAACGAGATCTTTCAGACTGTGTCATTTCATGAAGATGTTTCCATTTGATTAGATTCATATACTTGTATATGTGGATTTCAAAACAACGGAGAGTTATATAGATTTTAAAAATCTTAAATCAACTTCAATATGATGGAATTTTAGTAAAGAATTGATAATAATATATTTTCTATTATATTTTCATCGATATTGACTCTTAAGTCTGAGAAAACCAATTTCAATGTGGAAAATGCTCGTTATACTGACACTTGTGTGGCCGGAACTGCTAAATCGATTCGAGCTATTTACTTAAGTTGATTTTCCTGATAAATATTCCAATATTTCATATATTTTTCCTTAGGTAATCGCTTTACGCCATCAAACGGTTTGATACAATAAACAACACAAGGCAACAAATTAAAAAATTTTCCAGTATATTGAAGGGTCGGTGGTGATTCTAGATTCTAGTGGTGATTCTGAACACGAATCTGTTTTCAGAAATGGTCCATCACGTCGAGATTTTTAGTAGTTTGAACTTAAAGATACAAAAAATGCCTTATTTGACACTTTTTATACGCATTTTGTGGAGAACCTATATTTCTGTTTCGACTTTCTTTGATATTATCAGAAAGAACTACTCCTTAACTTTGAAACAAACTTTCCCAAACAATTCAACGATTTTTTCCAATGAATTTATACCATTTTTAGTAATTGTATCCGAGTTCACCAACACCCAATATATTGTTGCTGCCCATTTCAGTAAAGTAAAGTAAAATTGGCTCAAACAGCACCTCCAGGAGGGCCAGGGCCAAGCTTCTCTCAATCTCTTGGCCGTGTGTGCTTATAATTTTTCGCACAAGAGAAAATACTAGCCCATTTCGGTATTGTTGTTATTAATTGAAATTCTATACAAATTACTAGCCGGTTGGACTGTTTCTGTATTTTTTCTGCATACTTTTGTGCAGTAGACAGTTTTAGTTTTTTATTATTAACGAGACTATGATTTCAAAATGGTACATGTATCTTCGATTAAAAAAATCGTACAATTCTTTGGGATAGTTTATTTCAAAGTTAAGGAGTAGTTCTTTCGCATAATATCAAAGAAAGTCAAAACAAAAGTATAGGTTCCCCACAAAAAGCATCAGAAAAAGATCAAAATGGGAACTTTTTGCAACTTTAAGCTCAAATTACTGAAAACCTCGACGTGATGAACCATTTCTGAAAACAGATTCGTGTTCAGCACACGAAAATCATCTAGAATCACCCCCAACCCTTCAATATACTGGACCTTGTTGCCTAGTGCAATCGATTTTTTACTTTTTGATAGAATTGTATACCTATTATTGAGTTGTTTGGCAAGCATTTCTCTTTCGCCTTTATCTATCGAGTTCAAAGATTAATCCGTTTGATACCTTTGAGCTATCTATCGGATTTGGTAACAATGGCACACTTCTTTTTTCCAATGCGATGACAAGTTCTAATCTATGACGTCCTCTCATTTTTCAACTTTAATTTTGGATGCTATGGCTGGCTGATAAAAAAAATCAGTAGCGGTTAGGTTTAGATTTTGAAATTTTAAATTAAAATCGTATTATCTATATCAAGCCAATCTCGATTAAAGATAAAAAGATCTTCAATATCCTTGAAACTTTCATAGCAAAAATCTTTAAGCTCCAGTAAACGTTTGAATGTTAAGTAAGTTGACCACCAACGGGTAGGTTCTTAGCTTTATTGTAACAACTCTTGCTCTTCCACGTATTTTCGTTATATTTTTAGGCAAATTGATTAGATTTTGCTCACTTTTTGCCAGTAACTCAATACCTAGCTGTATTGAACCGCACCGAAACATTTTATTTTCCAGTTTTTGGTTCGGTTCAGCAATTTTTAAAACACACCGGTTCTGTTCACGAGTGCAAAAATCGGGTCGGTTCGGCTCAGAACCGGTTTGCATCCCAGATTTTTTTTTTATGTGTCCAAATTTGGTTTGTCCAAGCAAAATCGAAAAGTAAAAGGCAAAAGTAGGTCAGTTTTGACTGTTCCTATCCGAAGTAGTTTCGACTGTTCAAAATGAACAGAATTCAAACTGTTGTGAAGTTGTGCCCATAAACAGAAAACCGGTTCTTTAAAAAATGCTGTCCTCAATCATCAAGTTCGGCAAGCAAGTCTTAAAAACTGCCATTGCTGTGTGTAGGCGCTTTACATGGGTTCGAATCTCGATAGTGATATAGAGCTGTGAATAAAGTTCGAGACCCTGAATGATATGGTTCTGTAAAATTTCCTTAAAGCTTCGTCGTTCCTCTGCAAGTCTATTTACATTCACCCATTTCCAAGGTCCATCTTGATTCCATGAAATCTGCTTAAATATTGTTTTGTGTATTTTGCATTGGTTAGCGCCAAGTGCTACACACACTTACCTACATATACATATTTCTGGCAGAAGAACTTATTTCTCATGCGAAATGTTTTTAAAGCCTTCAGCACTTGTTGTTCATGTCCTAGCCAAATTTATAAATAAATAAATATAAACTTGTGTCCCATTTCACTTGCTGTGCAGCTGAACAGCTGAACAGCTGGCCACATTGGACAGTTTTCCCAGCACCCTCATGCCACTGTGCGTTGGCGTCTTTTGAAATATGGTAATGACCACAAACAAGGACATCAATCGATGTGGGCGCATTTGTTTGTTCCATGCCGTTTGCCCTATTGATATTTCACGTTTCATATTCGCTTGTAGGTAGCCCACCTGACGGCTCTTCTTTCGTGTCCCAACACCCAACCCATCTGGCTCTGTCACAATTTGAAAAGGGTTTTTGTACCCTCTCCTTGCGGACTCAGTTTCAGTTTCATTTGCGGTTTACAGTTTTCGGGGCGTGTATTTTAATTGTGTTGACTTTGTAAATGATCCATTCATAATGCTCCTCGAAGGCATCCACTGACTGGCCTCCGTTTTTAATGATGGCAGTTAAGCCGGGCCCACAGCTGAAAAACAGAAGAAACAAAAACGGAGAAAAAAACAAGAAGAAATAAACGAAACGAAAATCGATAATGAATTAATTTCCAGCATGAGAGGCAAATGGCGCAGACAAATTTATGACTGTGGGCAGCCGGCAGCACATTTGGTGGGACCGTGCCTCTCATCGATGCCGGCAGCAGTTAACATTTGCCTCATGGCCAACTCTCTTCTGGCTCAACTTGGATGAGCTTTGGCGACTGTTACTGCCCGTTACTGGTCACTCTGATACCCACTAGGCGAGTGGCTGCCCCATGATAATCCCTTGAGTCAACATAAAGAACACCAAAACAAACAAGCGCATAAATATGCCTCGGCAATGGAGCGAGAGGTGTGAAAAAGGGCTGAACGAGGGGGAGGAAAAGCTATCAAATGAAATGAATATATGAAAGCAAACTGGTTGTATTAATAAGGCCCTTTAGAATAAGCTTTAAATGATAAAACAACAAGATTTATGGAATGATAAATCATTGAAATCAAAGTTAAATCGTTTTATCAATGAAATTGGATATCGCAAATAAATAGTTTTCGTTTAAGGGAAATGTTTACGCTTGTTTTTATTTGCACTGGTCCGTACGAAATTCAGGGAGTGTGGGATGGCTAAGGATAAGGTGTGCGTTGCTACGCCCCCTTTAGTATTTTAAGCACAAAACGAAGAAGTGAAGCTTACTTGTCAATTGCCATCCATCAAATCATTTTAATAAACGAAACTTATACAATTTTGCAAATTTTCACGATTTTTTTTTTTTACTTTTCGATCTTTACCATTTGTATATTTACCCGTCTTCATGATAATCTAAAGTCATACAATTTTGCAAATTCCGGCATTTTTTGGTCTGTTTCGTCAACACCTCTCATTTACCCGTCCTTATTTCCAATTTTTTTTAACCGATTGATCGACTTCAATTGCCAACTATTAAATCTTCATAATAGTCCAGAGATCTGCCTTTGTCAGTTTCGCCCGACCGCAATGAATAGATGGACAAAAACAACCTTTAACAGCGGTCTTTGCTTCTCTTTGGTTGTGAGAGGAGAGAAACACATTAATTTTTTTGTTTCTCTCATGTCTTGCTAAAGTCGCGCATTTAAAGATCTAGCTATTTGGTAAGGTCGATAGCCGGAAACTATTCAGTTTTGCCGGATTCTGCAATTCCAGCTATTTTAAAAAAACTTTTTGCTATTTGTAGCTTTCAAAGGTGGCGAAATTCTAATAAAACAAAAAAATGAGTTTTCCATTTTCAGCTATTTAGACTGGTCAAAATACCTATTGAAAACTATACCATCAGCATTTATCAAAAATCGATATGAAATTTTGACATTATATAATAATTTCCTGTTGCTGTTTTCAAGTTTATGCTTTTAATTTCAAATTTCCGTTTATCTATGACTTTTTGTTGGCAAAACATTTTTACCAAATGTCGGATCTCGGATCTTTTACCAATTCCGATTGATAGAACTCGGTTTTTGCTGTAAAGATTTTATGAAACTCCCAAGCGGCTATGGCATAAGGAGGCAGCTGCTGTTGCAGTAGATAGGCACAGACCGCTGGTGATGGGACCGGGAGGTTCCTGAAACAGCTGTTCAGTCTACCAGTCTTCTTTGTGGTGTGGTGTGCTCCTGTTTTAAAGCTATGTGCAAACATAATTTGACCTCTAGCCTGCTTAAACTTGCGAATTTACATTACACTTGGCCATTTATCTATTTAGCTATATTGAACAGTCGATTTAGCTACTTTTGGGCTTCTACAGTTGGCAACACTGGTCTGCACTACGCTGGCACGCTGCAACATTTCAACTATCAATTTTAGGCTATGGTCTTCAAATAGCACACATATTATGACCGGTTGACTGATTTGCAACTGTTATGGGGTTGCTGTCAGACCGATCAGCGCTGTGTGTTCAGTCACAGCCACTTAATAGTGAAGTTGAGGGAAGACCGAGATATTTTTTTTTTTTTCTGTCAGTGACGTGAGCAGAGCGAACTGAAAATAAGGTTGAGAGTTATTTACGAGCTATGTGATAATCTGAACTTATTATGAAATTTTGCAAAAAATTTCACCCGTCAATTTACCCGTCTTCATAATAATCTAACACCTATGAAAATTTTGAAAATTTCGCAACTTGTTGGACCGTTTGATTTAACCATTTACGCTATAATTGCCAACTATCAAATCTTCGCGATACCCGAAATTCATAATATTTTGCAAATTTCTCGATTTTTTGTGCCGTTTGGGGTACATTCAGGTATAAAATTGCTTTATATCAAATCTTTATGATAATCTGAACTAATTAAACAATTTAGCAAGTTTCCAGATTTTTTGGACCGTTTGATTTACACATCCTATTTGCCCGTATATTTATTCGTCTAAATGACCAACTTTGTGAGGTTCAGCCCTGTTGATTTGAAATTATGATAAGTTTATGTTTACTGATTCCAAAACTGGTTTCGGTTAAGCTCCATCAGCTCTTGTTTCCAAGATATGGCGGAAAAACGAAAATGTTGAGGCCACACTAGGCCTAAAGCTAAGTATTTTCGACAGAGCAAATATCAATGCATCTTTAAAAAATCAAAGGCTCTATACAAGTACAGCAGAAAGTGTCCCAATTGGCCACTAAAGTCAGGCTACTCTCGATTTATGGTTTTTTTTTCTATTATAAATCATCCCGTTTAAACTAGCGGGGTTATTGGATAAAAATGTTAGCTATTTGAGCAGATAGCCAAATAAATGATCTAATTATGTCATTTTTATAGCACTTAAATCAGTTTATTTGGTTACAAAGTTACAGCCTGTTTAAGACGCAAATACATATTTCACTTTATGGGAGGAAAACTAGATTCCCTCTGAAAATTTGTATGTGAATTGTGGAAAGGCTACTTGATTCAACGTTGAATTTTTCATCTGTGTACATGTACACATAAATCAATTTATGCTGAATCAAGTAGCCCCTTTACAGTTCCCATTTTGATTTAGAGTGACAATCTAGTTTTCCTCCCATAAATTTGAATATGTATTTTCGGTTAAACAGGCTATAGCTCTGCCAAACAAGCTGACAGCATTTGTTGGTCTAGATGCCTAGATTGATCCAATAGAAATTTTTAAACCACACTAGCTACCAACCTAGCATTTGGAAGATCATTTTAGCCAGAATCACCTTGTTGAGTCTTTCTCGAGCCCTTTTGATGATTAAAAAGAGATTTATTTTATGTGCGATCTAAGGAAGACTCAAAAATGAGTCAAGCATATGCTCAAAATGTGATTTGTTAAAAAATTACGAAAAAGACTCGCACATATGATTGGAAATATGACTCGAAAATGAGTCGAAACTGATCAGTAAAACGGTTTATAAACGACTCTTCAAGAAGAGTCACGGCTAGGGTACCATTTTCTAACGGCCAAAGTATCATATATGATCAGAAAACAAGCGAAATTATGACTATTTTAATCAGACAGAGGACTCGAAAAAGACACGAATGTGATCAAAAATTTCATAAAATGCTGGCTGGGTAAGAGGGGGTGTTTTATTTTGAAAAATTTTCCATAAAACTAGAATTGTCTGACTTAAGAGTCCAATTTAGACACTTTTTGCTATACTTATATAGCGCCTTTGATTTTTTACAGATGCATTAATGCTCTGTCGCAAATAGCTCATAAATCCCGATATGTATGGTAAGTGTGGATCCCATAAATCCTGAAGTGCAAAAAATTCTACAAATTCGTTTTCTCGCTATATCTTGAAAACAAGAGCTGATAGAACAAAACCAATGATGCAGTTTTGTTTATTGCAATCCATATAAACATAATCAGATCGAAATAAGCCTGCACCAAAAACACTGTTGGGCAGTGTAATCTCATCTCAAATGAGAATTTTGAAAATTTCGTAATTTTTTTGATAGTTCGGTGTACACCGCCTATATTAACCCGTCTACTATTGCCGTCTATGAAATCTCTATAACAATTTTAGGTCATATGAAAAATTTGCAAATTTTGGTCATTTTTTTAATCGTTCGATCTACACCTCCTACCTACCCGTCTACATTGCCATCTCAAATTTCGCCATATATTAGACTGTTCCGACAAATTTTGGCAAATCCAATAGTAATATTAGTACAGTTTAATCTACAACTCCCACGTACCCGCCTGTTTAGCCGTCTTTATGATAATCTAAGCTCAAATGAGATTTTGTGGACCGTTCGTTCTACTCCTTCTATGGTTACCCGTCTGCTATTGCCATCTATTAAATTTTTATAATAATCTTAGGTCTTATGAAAAATTAGCAAAACTTCGTAATATTTCAGACCGTCTACAACTTCTATTTACCGGTTTATCATTGCCATCTTTCATATCTTTATAATAATCCAAGCTCAAATGAGAATTTTTTTTGCAAAATTTAGCTATTTTTTTGACCATTAGATTTTCACTTTCTATTTACCTTTCATAAATATTCTAATAATAATTTTGCAAATTTCGCGGTTATTTTTTAACCATTTCAATAAAAACCATCCGAATCCGTTCAGCCATTTCAGCGTCATAGAAACTTTCACAATTATAATATTCGTCAGATATTAAATTAAATTTGACTTATTATACAAATTCGGAGAGTAAAAATCATCTGAAAAGAGTTTAAGAATACTTTTTTGAAAATTTTTAAAATTGCCCTTCCTCCTCTAGAAAAACTTGCATTGAATGTGTGTCAACGATTCCGAAATATCCTGAGCCACAATTTGAAGTAGTTTGCTAACTAGTAAAATCAACTTTCACCTGTCAGTTCCATTAATAGGTGTCAATTTAATGTTTTTTTTTTTCCAACTCGAACGCAACTATTAATTACGACCCGCACCCTAAGCCCCCCATCGAAATCCATTTCCCCCATATTAAATGGCATTTCACATTCAGTTTGCAGTCCCATCAAATGGCAATTGAAGCGAATTAAAAACTAATCGCCACACATGTCACAAATGCGCAAATGATTAAGCGTTCAATTTGTCAGTCCTTCCTACCCTCGCCCTTACACAGCCCCCCTCCATCCCGAACTTTTTCGTCGACATGCAATTACAGTCGGGTTCTAGTTCTAGATTTTCTATGCAAAAAGCAAACTAGTTACAGTTTCTCGTTTTCTTTCCTCTTAGATTTTTACGTGATGGACTGGGCATGTTATTAGGCCTTAGCTACGTGTTTGTACATGCAATGCAACTGTAATTATGCGCACGACTGACATACATTACACAAACACACAGACACACACTCACACATGTGCAAACATGCACCAAAAGGTAGCAAACATCCACGTACAAACATATATTTATAGCCTACTTAAAGTTACACGGCCCCAAAAGCACGACAGCAGAAACAGAAGCCAACTTTTTAGGCAAGGGTAGGTGGAAATTGGGGTAAACAGATCACATGAAACGGAATATCAAATATTGGTTAAACTGAAATGGAAAAACGACTTTCAAATTGTGAAAACTAACTCTAGTTAAGTGGGATGAGGAAAAAGTAATCGATAATTAATTATTTTAATCAATTCCCAATGCAATCTAAAATTGAAAATACACGTCTATATAAACAGTTGAGGTGTAAAACCACTCCAAGAGGCGGTACGTCAAAGAACAAAATTCCAATGAAGACTGAGAAGCACTATATCAGCGACGGAGAGACAAACGTGGCTATACATACTTTATAGGGTAGCAAATGTTTCCTTCTCCCTATTACATCCGTTTGCAAAACTTCATGATCGTCTTATACCCATTTTTTTTTGGTACAGGGTATAAAAATCTACAAATAGTAAAAGAAGGAAGCCGAAAAAGGTTGCAGAGGCTCTCAGCTCAAAACGAGAGCCGAAAAATGAGGAATTGAGTAAGCCATTGAATAACTGAACAAAAAAGAAAATGTGATTGATCATCTGAGCAGCGTAACTAATGTGAACAATTGCATAAGAAGATGTTCACTGATTTAGTGAATTCATGAATCAGACTATACAGCCTTGTTCGTAAACACATTCGTGTTCTGGTAAAAGTAAAATGAAAGACTTTTGCGGACTCAATCGTTTTGCCTTTTGGCCACTGAAATTAAAAGCAAATTGCAAATTTGGCATTGAAAAATATAAGCTACCCACAAAATCATAATAAATCATAATTCTTTGGTCAATTTAAGATGTTTTGGTATCCTAAAATATTACCGACGGACTTCATTTTATTTTGAAATTATAAATTTTCGAAAAACTTTCAATTTTTGAAAAGTAAATCGTGAAAAATTCGTATTCTGAATATCACATTGCGAAAACTCCGTCCAGTTCGATAGGCATTTCTCAGTCGATAGTCGTCTATCGTTTGTCAAAGGGTCGTCAGTCCATTAAAAAATGATAATTTCGTACAAAATCGTGTTGATTTCCCTTGTGACCAATACTTTGAAAGTAAATATTTCGAAATAATATTATATTATAATTTAATTTGTTAAACTGTTAAACGGTGGTACAAATGTTTTTAATTTTGAGCTGTTAATTATCATAAGGCGCGGCATTTTTCGTAATTATTATTGTAGTAATAAAAATCAAAACGAAAATGCTTATTTCCAATAGCTGCTATTTCACAACTGTCAATCGATTAGCGGAAGTGGAACCACTAGATCATTATAATAATTCCGCAGCAATTTCACGTGGAATTCAGAACGTTTCGGAATTATTGCGGAATTACTTTTGAAAAGTTAGCTTCTCCGTTCCTTTTTGGCTAACTAGAAACAATTTACCTTTTATCTTGTCTAGATGGTCAACTGATTATGTCCAGCACAATCGTGTTCGTGTCATGTCAAAATTACAATGATCTCTCTTCTCTCTAAAAATGCCTCGCTATAATTATCTTCGGTGAAATCTCTGACCACTCCCGGCTGTGAGTAGGGGTATAGCTTGCCGGACATGCTGATGAATCTTCGCCAACGGGCCAGAGATTGCCGGTTGTTATTTATTCATTTGAAGTTTTATGTATGAATTAATTATTTTATTTTTGATTTGTTTCTCTTTCCTAAGTTTGCTAGTATAGCTATAAGTTTTATTTTGTTTTTCATCTTACCGATCTTAACAATTTTACAATTTTGTTAGATCTCATAACGTCTCTGAGAAACGACTTGACTTTCATCTCATTTTGGGAGATAATAAAAAGTCTTTTCTGAGGGAAAAGAAAGCGTTTCATCCATTAATTTACTTTCTTCAAACGGATAAGAAAGTGTTTCTTTCTGGGGATAGGAAACAGTCCCTTCATACGGCTTAGAAAGCGTTTCACACTAGTGATAGGAAAAGTTCTCTAGTGCAAAGATATTTACGAATTAATGACGTGAGTGATTAAAAAAATTGTGAACATTGTTCTCAAAAATATTTATCACAAAAATATCACCTAAAAATCATTAATTTGTTCATCATGAGTGATTCAAAGATTTTTTTTATCAAACTGTTAAGGAAATATAGAAAAATCGGAGTCATTACATCGCGTCAGCAGTTCTGACCACCAAAAACAAAAATTTTACATTCAGCCCCATAATACTGCGATCATTCCGTGTTGCAATGTCAATTTTAAAGCATACCTTACGATGCTTTATAGCCTATTTCCACTGGCTTCATTTCCTTTCATTTTCATTTCTAAAAATGATGCTGTTTCCATTGACAAATCTTCATCATTTTGATATTCGCAATGCCACGTTGACAAAAACAGCTGAATGGTTTGATTTAAACAACAGGCGCCACTTTCAAACTCACGGGGAGTTTTTGCAATATTTACCCAAAAAAAGACATACCCGGCAGGAAAGCAATTACCCTGGGCGAACGCATTGTTAACGCCCTGAATAATGAGCAGAAAGCTAAATACACAACTTATTTTGACTAAATTATATTATAAACAAAATTGCGCCTTATTTTTAAATTCAAATCAATAGTTTATTGGTGATGACACTTTCTATTTCCAGAGAGTAACGAGTAGTGCCAGAGAGTAGCAAGTACTTTTTAAAAAAATACCAAATTCCTTCGTGGGGAATGCCATAATTTTTGAGAAATGAAGGAAATGAAGGGCAAAATGCAACAACAATTTGTATGGAAGAAATGATATCATTTTCTTCATTTCTTGTCATTTCAAGAAATGAAGCTTCATTTCTTTGGTGGAAATAGGCTATTACTTGATCAGCTATTACCTCAGATATTTTGTCTGCCGTCGTGTCGATTTGAATCGCAATATTTATCGAGTAAAAGTTCGAGTAAAAGGCTGCAATATATCTTGGAAGGTATCATTGCCGAAGATACGGAAAGGTAAGGATGAGGAGGAAACCAAGAATGAAATAGATTTCAAAAAATCGCTCTTGCTTAATTTCACAAATACCCGTCTTCTTTGGGGTCATTTTTACATCAGAAGCGTCCATATCCTCTTCATCTCTTTTGTGAAGTAGTTTAAAGTGGCGCTTTATATTTCCAGTATGATTCGACATTTTCTTATTGCATATAATGCATAAGACCCATGCTGGATCATCTGTTAGCAATGTTACTGAATTGGTGTTCAATTTCTATATTCTTCCCATTTTACTTTACAGTAACGAGCACGTGGAGATAAAGAGAGCTGTATTTTATTGTGATAAAAACGTAAGTGATATTTATCATTTGTGATAAATATCATGTGATTGTTTTGAGATATTTATTTATGAGAACAATGTTCACAATTTTTTTTATTGCTCATGATATTTACTAGGAGATGTCAGTGTTTGACTTTTGTTCAATGATATTTAAATGAGCGATATTTACGAACCCTGAGTCTAGGTAATACTAAAGCGTTGGGATATATAATAAGAAAATCTATCTTCTGGGGTATTACAAAGTTATAGAAATTAACAGTACCAGAAATCGTCAATTCTATAAACTAAACTAATCAATCCATAATGAGTTTCTCATAAATTTAGTATTTAGTAAGCGTAGTAAGCGTTTTGGACAAGCTTTGCTTTTCTCCAAATAAGTGAAATGAATTAAACAAAATTAGTGATATCGCCCACCAATTAAGCAAGATTATGATTTTCAGAATTTTTTTCTAGTTTTTCAAAACCTTTCAAAAATTCTATTTCATCTTCCAACTTGCTTCTAGCAGAATCGTATTCCTGTTTCCTTGACGATTGTTGAGTGGTATATCGCCAATTTACCGATTGGATGTGAAACACACAACACCACAGATCGCTTATATATGCTTTGTAAGTTAAAAGAGCGAAACCTTATGTATTTTGTTTTTTCTAAATCGCCAAACTATTACCAAACTGTCCCAGTTGTATCGATAAAGGGCTATAAAGTTAGCCCTTTCAAATTAGGATTTAAACACAACATCACAGAATATAAAGTTGTTGTTTCACTGTGGTTCATTAAACCTGTTTCACAGATGCTTTCAAAGTATTCCTTGCTTCTCTACCAAATACATTTTATGTATCATCAATGTGTAATTATGTATTGTAGCTATCTTGTCACAGCAAATACAAACTTTTACAACGAAATTAGTAGTTCATTTCAATTGCTGTCATATTTTGAAATAAAAAAACCGACTATTTATAAATGAAACAAATATATGATAATAGGCAACACTGCGTATGAGTTATTCACAAAAACTTTTGAGCCTTTTCGCGCCAGTTAAAACTCGACTGTTTTACATTGTTTTTGTTAACGCTTATTATACACCAAAAAGCACCCGAAAGGGGGGTGAGACCACGACCTTACTAATTTCACACTCGGCAGGTTCAATCTAATGTACATACTTATTTGCCATAGTGGAAATAGGCTATTAGAGATGTCGACATTAGATAAATTTGAAATCTGGGATTATAAATACCGCCTACTAGAATTTGACAACCTTTATCAAATTCCATTTGATCTTCTGTTGCTTAACAATGGTAGAGAAAAGAGCAGCGGTTGGCCACACAATCTTTTATCACGCTTGAATTTTGTTTTCATTTTCGTGTAAGTCGCTAAGACACCTAAAAGAATACTTCAACTTCGGCCTGACGAAGCTGGCATTTAATTTTGTTTGTGTTTGGCTTTGTTGTCTTGAATGTTTGACATGCAAATTCTGTGTGTTGCAATATGCGAATGGACGAGTATATAAAAATTTACATGGCAAATGAGAGCAACGTCTGGCACGCGATTCTGTGCTGAGTAATTTTTGTGTAGTTAATTTTTTTTTTTTGGTTTGGACGGCAGTTTGCTGCATACAAATCGCTGCCTGGCAGCGAAAAGAACTTAAAGTAGGTTACTTGCTACATACACACACACATTTGCTTTGTGCATACTTAAGGCAACGGCGGACCAAGCCACCAACCAACCAACCGACAACAGACGCCACTTTCGTGCTGTAATTGAGGCAACTCGGCAAAAGGCAAAAGTTGCCGCATGTACGAATAGTTTGCTGCATAATGACAGGCGCGCCGGCATGCATATTTATGCTGCTCCAACTTCCAGCCCCCAGCCACATCCTCCCGCCCACACTGACAGAGGCGTTAAACGTCACGCTCCATTGGCGTGCCCAATGTTGCACATTGGCTGCCGTCTCGCGTCTCCTGTGTTCCGCCAACGCCCAAGCAACTCCAACTCAAAAGCCAATTGCCAGTCCCAAGCGTCTAACTTGCTGGTTTAATTTTTGCTAAAAAGCAATCATCGCCACCATCAACGGGATTCGGTGGAGTTTCGAAGAATTATTGTGTTAAAGTGCTTGAAATTGTATTCCACATTTTATTGATCACTTGACAAATGGAAGTACCAATGCGCTGTTGTCATTTCCAATTTGGATTATGCAGTTTTCAAATAAGGATCAACTCAGTTGGATGTTATTTTTAAGCGGATGAAATTTTAGACCGGAGTTAGGCCGGACAACGCCAACTGTTTATAATTATATAACAAAGTGTTAAATGGATTAAATCTTAATTCTTTCTCTTTTGAAGCAATTGGAGAAATATGTTTTGATATTCACACTTCCCGAAACTCCTGCTTTAGCACTGCCAGTCTCACTGAATGCCTGATACGAAATCACTTATTGATTCCGTCAGTTAATAAAATTTTCCCAAAATCCCCTCAAATCTTAGCACACACAAACACGCAACACCTTGCGTATACATAATATCCCAAGACAATGTCTTACAAATAACTAAGCAAGAAAAAATTTAGCTGCTCATTTGCACCACATACTTAGTACATCGCATTCACACTCCAACCTCCCTGGCTATCCTGAGAGGAGCACAGCCAAACGACAAAAGCGCCGGGGCGTAACAATGAATACAAATGAGTCATTTATGGCCAAAAAGTAGTTGCTATCGTTGTTGCTCTTGTGGTCGGGACTGAGACAAAAAGCAACAATGAAAGAAAACACCAACGAAGAAAACAAAAGAAAACAAAAGTGAAACAATGGTGAGTGGCCATGCGGTAAGAATTCAGTGACAAAACTGTTGAGCCATTTGACTTGAGAAGTTTATTGAACAGAATCAAGAGATTTTGTATTGAATGCCAAAGATTTCGTTGTTTCGAATCGTTTTTACATAGGTAAAGGGGACATATATAGGTGGTACTTTCATTGTAATAAAAGCAAAATGTACCCAGGTACAGTTTGCATGAAATGGTTTTAACTTGATCGTTTATCGATTGATTTTATTGTCTCTTAGAATATGAGAAATGGTTACTGAAAATTAAGAAATTATTAGCAGAAAATTAAAGGAAAGCTAACTTCGGCTCGACCGAAGCTTGTATACCCTTGTAGCTTGTATAATTTATATAAATTAAGGTTGTAAATGATTTTCGTCGAACATTCTTAGCTGAGTTATTTCTCAAACTCAGCAATATATGGCACAATTACTTTGACCATTCGTTTGCCAGTTTGTTAAATGGCAGCTATGCGATATATTCATCCGATTTTGACCAAATTTCCCAAAATTGTGTGGAAACCGATAATATTCACAACTGGAAGGTATAAAGACGCTACCATTGAAAACAAAAAAGTTTTTATCACAAAAACTACTTTTTCGAAAGATCGTTCCTATGGCAGCTATATTCTCTGGTCATCCGATTTGCATCAAACTTGACAAAATGGTGTGAATGCATAAAATATTGATCAATAACAAGTTTGGGAGCAATCACATTGAAAACAAAAAAGTTTTTCCTGCTAAGACTTTTTTAAGAACTAAATTTTGTATGGCAGCTATACTATATAGTTGTCCGATTTTCATCAAACTTGGTGGAATTATGTGATAGCATAGAAAACTTACAAATTCGAGGTTTAAAGACGTTCGCGTTGAAGACAAAAAAGTTTTTCTCACTAAAACTACTTTTTCGACCGATAGTTCCTATGGCAGCTATATGCTATAGTCAGCCGATCCGGCCGGTTCCGACAAATCTGCAGCGTCTTTGTACCATAAGACTTCGTGCAAAGTTTGGTTAAGATCAGGGCTGCAAACCGGTTTTCAACAAAACCAGTTCGGTTCAAAAAATAAATGTTGTCGATTTTTTATTTTCTCCTGTTCGCACTCCCAATGGTTATTAACATACATACATACATATGTGTATTTACACATGTAAAACAATTTAAATACGTGAAGAATCAGAGCGTGATATTATATGTAGTACTTCTTAGCCTTCTTATGTACATATGTTCGTTTGAAGGTTCCTAAGCGAAAGTTGTGTTTTTTGTGCTTCTCGCGTTTCGTGTCATAAACTAAAGACTTAAACATGCGTTACGTGGCTGCATACCTGTTGGCTGTTCTCGGCGGCAAGGAGAATCCCGCCAATGCTGATTTGGAGAAAATCCTCAGCTCCGTTGGCATTGAGGTCGACACTGAGCGCCTGACCAAGATGATCAAGGAACTCAGCGGCAAGAGCGTTGAGGATCTGATCAAGGAGGGTCGCGAGAAACTCTCTTCTATGCCTGTGGGTGGTGGTGCCGCCGCTGCTGCTGCTCCCGCGGCACCAGCTGCCGCTGCTGGTGGCGACAAGAAGGAAGCCAAGAAGGAGGAGAAGAAGGAAGAGTCCGAGTCTGAGGATGATGACATGGGCTTTGCTCTCTTCGAATAAGCAGACACACACACACACATACAAGTGTAACACATGGCAGCAGCAGCACAACATCTTGCTGAGGGGACAGCCCTAGGTAACAACATCTGCCTGGCACAGTGGGCCACAAACTGCTTTGACATGTTCAAATTGTTTTTTTTTACTACCCCCAACCAACAAATGTTTTCATTCATACGTATGCGTAATTTATATTACATACACACACCCCACAATATTTCCACAATATTACAAATTCAATGTTAGCACCTATATACACTGCACATTATATTGAACGTTTTATTTTTTATCTTATACATATACATATGCGCCAATCTAACCAACCCGGTGCATGCTACTGCAGAAACATGTCAGCTGAATACAAACAGAAGTGTGTTCCACACACAGCGTTGCCAATTTAGCTATTTTTCACACCAGATATAGCTATTTTTTAAGCTCGAAAGCCGGAATCTATTCAGTTTTGCCGGAGCCTGCAATTCTAGCTAATTATTTGACATTGTTCAGCCATTTTAAATAAATCTCTGTTAAGATTTAGCATTTTGAACAGTCGATATTTGGTGGGAAAAATAGCTAAATTGGCAACACTAGCCACGCGCCAAAAATTGGGCGCAAAGAAGCATCGAAACAGAAAGAGACAGAAAACACAAAAGTCAGAACAATAAAAACGCTCATCTCATGTCGTTTGTGAAGTTTTGACTGAGAAGGTGTAAAGCAATGACGACAGATTTATTATTTACGAAATTTACATACAATGTAAGCACTGATAAATCAGAATGTCACGAATGCAAACTACAAATTTAATACGGCACATTCAAAAGAAGACAGAGGAATTTTTGATCAAGTCATGGTGAAAAGTTCCAGTTGTGGCGAATAAACACCAATCGCTGCTCAATTTTGTGAGTAAGAGACTGATTAAAGTGCATACGGGAAAGCATAATCTATCGGACTGAAGATTTATACACTAGCAATGAAGGAAGTTCATATCCAGCAAACGAGCGCCAATCTCATGTCAATTATATTCTACACGTCTTGCAGTCTTACAATGTATTTATGCTTCAGGTGTATATTTATTGTATTTTAATTTTGTAAATATTGGGACAAACGTGCAACGAACCTCAAACCTTAAATTTCCGAACCGTTTCTTAACCGTTGGTAAATTTTGGTTCGAAACTGCAATCCGAAGGCTCCGAAATTTTTTTTGGGTTTGCAGCCCTGGTTAAGATAGCTTTAAGAGTGACGTAGGAGATAGCATAGACTCAGACGGACTTGGTTTTATCAACTGAGCTCGTCATGCTGATGAAGAATATATATAGCTTATGTGGTCGGAGATGTATATAACAGCCAGAAGGAAGCATCTCCGACACTTTAAAGTATATAAAGAAAGAAAACAACTTTTTATTAGATGGTCCGACGACGCCCGCACAGCAGGCCGACACACTAACCGCTGAGCCGCACCCGACCACAGTACATGTAGTGGAGTTACCTATTGTTCAGAAGCGCTGCTTTCCAGGTACAGAGTATATTACAATGGGGCTTGACCGACTTTGTCACTTGTTTATATCTGACCAGGTCTGACTGACTGTTTTTAATTCGTAATTTTTGGTTTTGGGAGGTTTTGGGGAGAATGTGCGTTTGCTAAGCATCTGATATACCTTACTCCAGTTAGCAGCAATAAAAGCATTCTTCACTTCGATTGGATTATCCCGACAATCTTGTGCCTTTGGAAGCCCTAATCAGATAGGACTCTTCCATACTCGAGTTCACTCTTCAGTTGGCTGCAGATTGGTTTGGTTTGGTTTGCTTTCGAGCCGCTACAGTTGCCGTGATCAAATCCACTCTATGATTTGTTTCCTCAAAGTATTTTGAGGACTTTTATTGCATCATGGCGTCATCTTTCTCGTAAGGTTGACTCCAACAACGCTTTCCAGTTGTATGGTTGTCTGCATAGTTTCCACTTGACTAGCTTGTACGCTGCTCGAAATGGATCGCAAAGCAATTGAAAACATTTTGCTTAGCTTTTCCCGAAGGTGTCCCTAAACATTTCACTTGGTTGAATGTAGAACGGACACTGTTTCAACTTCTGACAATGTCATCTGACAGCTTTGCACTCTCTTTGGACTTTAGCAATGATTGTATCACCACAGAAACGATTGGTGTCTGTTTACGCCATCTTAAATCGCCTCAGATAGAATCAACATGCGTGTTTGCTGCCTATTTCTGGAGCTACTAAGGATAAAAGTCTACTTGATGAATGCATGATGCTTGGCATGATCATGGTCAATGATCAATTCACATTGATCAGTAGGAAGACATCTAAATATGCGAACGCGGACAGTAAAGATGTTCCCAGGCGTTACCATTTCAGACAGTTCTTGTGGTAATTGCTTTAGAAATGTTTATAAAAACACTAAAATTAAAATAAAAATTTTTTTTTTTTTTTTTTTTGTGTGTTACATTTTTAATTTATCTTAATTACAAGTTTATTCCTTCATTTCCCTGTGTTTGTTGTCGTGGGTGAGGAGAGACGCCGTTCACTTTTAACTTAATCCTAATCCTGTGTCCAGAGGGAGGTGTGTTGTGCTTTTGTGATTGGGAGTCATTAGGAGAGGTTGTTTCTAGTCAACGGCTGTTTTGTTGTATAAGACCATGCTCTCGTACCGGGATTCGAACCCGGACCGACAGTAGTCAAAAGTCTCTATATAGGAGACATCTGAACCAACTGAGCTACTGCCGGCGGCGAACTGACATCGTCCAAATGTTTACTTCAATTTGATATGCAAAAAGCCTACTTTTTATACTTTTCAGGGAAGCAAACATTTTCAAATTGATTGTGGGAGTTTCCTTTTTTGGTCCAAATGGTTTGCCAAAGAATTACAGGAAAAAAACCAAATAAACATAAATATATTTAGAAACTAAAAAAAAAAAAGAAAAATTAAAAAATTGGCTTAGTGCACGCACGCTAACTTGAACCCAGGTCTACAAAATTATTTACCTCGGCTGCCTGTTATTGGGCCAAAGGTTTGCCAACTGGCAAACGTTTATAACTTAAAGCCTAAAATTAATATTAAGTACTTAAAATTAATAATAATTAAATTACCATTTACGTTAATCGCATTCGCCTGTCTTTGGATTAAGAAAATTTTGATAACCTTAATTCTTTATATAAATTTAAAAAAAAAAACCATATCATTATTTTGTTAGTCTATCAGCTGTTTGCTGGTTACGTTGCATGAGGTACGGTCAATTTTGAGCCAAAGAGTGTCAGGGATGACCAATTTACTCTTGATTCCATTCCTTCGATTCTTAATGTCGTAATGTTAATTCCCATATCGGAAGATGACGTTTTGGAAGCAATCAATGACTTTGATCACTCATTTAAGCCAGACAGTGATGGAATTTCTTCTTTTCTTCTCAAGAATTGCATTGGCAAGCTTTGTGAGCCTCTCACTATGATGTTTTCTAAGTCCCCTGCACTTGGGCAATTTTTAAATAAGTGGAAGGTAGCCTCAGTTATTCCTATTCACAAAAAGGATTCAAAAAGCGATGTCTCTAATTAAAGGCCAATTGCAAAGCTTAGCAATATATCTAAGCTCTTTGAACGTATAGTCTCAAAGCATTCTAATTTTCTTATAAATTCTCACATTGGGATCTAATCAGCGTGATTTTTTTCCTGGCTGTTCCACGGTTACGAATATAACAGTATTTAGCAATATTTTCATTTCTGCATTTGAAAATCGTTGTCAAGTCGATGCAATCTACACAGACTTCTCTAAGACATTTGACAAAGCTTGTCATAATGCCCTTTTATCTAAGCTCTCTAAGCTTGGCTTTCATTCTTCCATCCTTAATTGGATTGAGACTTATCTTGATGGCCGATAGTATCAAGTCCTCATTAATGGCAAACGTTCTAGTCCCTACGTAGCAACATTTGGCCTTCCTCAAGGGAGTGTACTGGGTCCGTTGCTATTTACGCTATTCATTAATGACATCGGTTGCCTAATTAATTCGCATGATGATTTGAAAATTTTTAGATCTATTAAAAGCCTTCGAGATTCTGAAGCCCTTCAATGTGATCTGAATTCTGTTGCCGACTGGTGCGCCCGGAATTTACTGCCTCTTAACTTTTCAAAGTGCTTTTATGTAACATTTGGAAAACGCATTGACGATTCTAACCTCGGATTCCATTGCTTATCACGCTTTGAGTCGTCAATATGAAGCCTTGGATTTAGGGGTGGTGTTTGACTCTAAATTTCAGTTTTCTGGGCATCTAAATTATATCCTCCCCAAGCTTATTCAATGCTCGGCTTTCTAAGCGCAATTCTAAACGGTTCAATGATCCTTATACACGGCTAAGTCTGTACTCTGCATTAGTGCGTTCTAGGATTGAATATGCTTCGCTCATCTGGAATCCTTCCGCTGCCGTTCATGTGAACAGGCTGTAGCGTCTACAGAAACGATTCCTCGGTTGAGTAGATGTCGCCTCATGCATATTTCTTCCCATGAGAATAGAAGGACAACTGCATACTTAATATTTTTAAATGACAAATGACTTGGCAAATTCCATTTAATGTTCCGCCCAGGTCTTTACGTGCCATGGTTCCATTTAGAGTGGGGACTCATAGGGTTAACTATGCCCTTAATGATCCAATATGTAGAGCACTTCTTACATACAATCGGCTTTCAGTTGGCATGCGGTTTGCTTTCCATTGGCGCTTGTTTGTTGTAAAATCTTTTTCCTTGTGGGTTTAGGTATAGAATGCGCCGGATTAAGAAGAGCTATGAGGCTGCCCACCGCTGCTTCTGTTGGTAGCTAAGCCTCGAGCGAAAAAGATGCAAGGTTTCAATCACTTCTGCTTCCTCGCTTATGCAGCAGCAGTTGTTGTCCTTGGTTTAACCTAGTCTAAATGCGTGGTCGGTGAGTAATCTTACTCATCTGCGAGGGATGGTTAACACCAAAGACACAATATATAGTAGATAATGCACTTCCTACAAACTACCATACTATTTCGATCTAAAGCTTGATGGTAAGTCGAAAAATAGAACAAGTTTGACACCCCACTAATAGTCTTTCCTATAATTACGATTAACTTTAGCAGCCTCATTGGCGATGAGCGATGAGTGCACAATAGACCGGACTTTTCTCCATACGATTTTCAATTTTTTATATTAGAATTTATCAAAAATCCAAAATCAGATTTTTTAAGGTTTGATGGCATCATTACGACTTTAAAAGTTCCACTTTCCCAATTATTTATCTTTGAACTGTCAATGTAGCACAGACATTTTATAAAAGTGTCGAACAAATAAATTAAATATTTTATGTTAAAATAAATGTTCTATGGTGTAATGGATAGCACTCTGGACTTTGAATCCGGCAATTCGATTTCAATTCTCGGTAGAACCATAATTTTTATACCCTTGCAAAGGGTATTATAATTTTGCCCAGAAGTTTGCAACGCATGGAAATATTCATTTCCGACCCCATAAACTATATATATTCTTGATCAGGGCGACGAGCTGAATCGATTGAGCTTTGTCCGTCCGTCTGTCTGTCTGTCTGTCTGTCCGTCTGTCTGTCTGTCCGTCTGTCCGTCTGTTTCTACGCAAACTAGTCTCTCAGTTTTATAGCTATCGAGCTGAAATTTTGCACAGAGTCTTCTTTTTACTGCACGCTGCTAATATGTCGGAACCGACCGGATCGGATAACTATATCTTATAGCTGCCATAGGACCGATCGGTCGGAAAATGGGTCTTAGTGAGAAAAACTTTTTTGTTTTCAAGTAAATCGTTCTTAAAGTCGGTGATTCATAATATTGAACGCTTTCAAACTAATTTGAAAAAGTTGATCGACATCGGATGACTATATCTTATAGCTGCCATAGGACCGATCGGTCGGAAAATGAGTCTTAGTGAGAAAAAACTTTTCTGTTTTAAATTTCATCTTTCTTAAACTCCGCGATTGTTAATTTGATATGTTTTCAAAAGGATTCGCGAAATTGGAAAATGGGTTTTAGTTAAAAATTTTTTAGATTTTTATGTAAGCGTTCTTAAACTCTGACATTTCAAAAACAGCATTTGCAAGGGTATAACAACTTCGGCACAGACGAAGTTAGCTTGGCCTTCTCGTTTTTTTTTTATTTAAAATTTTTAATAATCAATGCATTTGAATCCAGCGACCAGGGATCAAATCTCGATAGAACCAGAATTATTATTATTTTTTTTAAATAATCAATGCCTATAGTCTACAAGTGAATAGTAGTAGAATAGTAGTAATCGCCCTAAAATCGAAATTGCCTTAAAATTTAGAAAAAATTTAAATTTTTAAGAAAAAATTTTCTGCATTTAGAAAAGTTGCCCTCAAAATGAATTTTAATTTTTTTTAATTTTAAGGGTAATTTCGCCTTTAATTTAAAAAAATATTTGTTCCAAATTTAGGGTATTTGGCCCTAAAAGTGAGAAAATAAACCCTAATTATACTCTGTACCGAAGGTACATAGAGTATATTAAGTTTGTGCAAAAGTATGTAACAGGCAGAAGGAATCATCTCCGACCCTATAAAGTATATATATTCATGATCAGCATCAACAGCCGAGTCGATATAGCCATGTCCGTCTGTCAGTCCGTCCGTATGAACGCACAAATCTCAGAGATAGTAAGAGATAGAGATTTAACATGTATGAGACATATACTTCTTATAGTTGGCAGGCAGATCAAGTTTATTTTCAATTTTTGCCACGCCCCCTCCCGCCCCCGCAATTTGGAAAAACGTCATATCTCCCACAGTTTTGATGATAGATTGTTCATACTTTCTAAAGATATCTAGTCGTCAAAATTATTTATCGATTTGCTGAAGGAATGATAAAGTTTGGATGAACGATACTCAAGTTATGAGCAAAAAAAGTTAACCGGCAAGAAAAGAAAATTTTTCAAAAAGAATATAAAAATAAAAAATAAAAAATGGCTGCTTCGGTGACTTCATCCCAGGCCGAGGCCCAACTGCGCACTTTCTTAACAAGGCAAATAGCCGAGTGGGCTCAGGCGTCTGTCCGCCGCGCGGTTAGCAGTTTGTGGAGAGAGATCCCGAGTTCGAATCCCAGTAAAGTAAAAAAAAAAATAAAAATAGCTAAAAAAAACAAGAAAAAAATATTTTTATATTTTAGAAAAATTGCCCTGAAATTCAGAACACAATTTCTTTATTTTTTTTTTAGAAAAATTTTCTTAAGAATAAGGCCAGTCGCCTTTGGCCCTTTTTTTTAGAGCGATTTCCTAAAAATTAGGGCGAAAATGGCACTTTTTAGGGCGAGTTGTTTTTTGAGTGTAGTATTATGGAACATCGCAGGCAAGAAAGTTACCACAAATAACTTCTGCAACTTGATGGTTTCAAGCATACGGTTCTGGGACCCCACTAGTACTTTTGCAGCTAATGTGCTTATACAACTGCGCAGTCTGCAGCGACTGAGGCGGATATAGACTGGTATAATGCAGTTGATTTCCCTGGGAATCCTTGACTAATTGCATATGGGCATTTCCACAGCTACGAACGTGACAATCGTACGAATTTTGTTGACTTTATTATGAAGAAAATCAAAGAAAAATGTTACAATAAATTTCCGCATAGTGGTTTTTGGATAGCACTTTAGTAGCACCTTATTTAATGTAAAAGCTGAGAGTTGTAGACAGTAAGGTCCAAAGATACAGGCAGACAAAAAGACATACGCAACGTGAAGGAATACGGCAGTGCGTTTTGTCTGCTTTCACAAAAAATCTAAAATCTACGGAATGCGTTCGAGTTTTTTTATGCAACTAGATTAAATATGATCTGCTATTATGTAACTATATATTTATAGCTGATTCGCTCAAAAATAAATGTGCCTTTTTTTATATTTCACTCATTATGATACGCAACGTGACATACGTTAAGTGACAAGCCTTTCTCTAACGCCGTACTTCTGATGCTTTTCAAAAATTTATATACATATGCTTTTGCATTTGACTCACATACCAACAATGCTAAAACACTTATGGAATGTCGCTTATCTCTAAACGAGATCGCACGACATGTTAGTATACACCTAATATGGGTGCCTGGACACCGGAACATAGACGGAAATGAGTCTGCGGACAAACTGGCCAGACTAGGCACAACCATCGAGCTCCATCCAGAGAAGAGCACGAAAGGGATGCCTACGGCCTACCTACAAGCTTCACATAAAAGCCGAAATACTACGGATAGGTGGAAAAACCTTTCCTCGTGCTCGGTAGCAAGACTCACGTGGCCAGAATTCAACCAAAAACGCACTAACACACTTTTGCGTTGCAGAAGGGAACACATAGCCCTTCTGGTGGGTGCCCTGACGGGTCACTGTCTTATTGGCAGACACGCAGCACGCCTAGGCGTAGCACACCACGATTTCTGTAGAAGTTGCAGATATGAGGAAGAGGATGAAACGGTACAGCACCTCCTGTGCCACTGTCCTGCTCTGAGCAGGAGGAGACTTAGAACTCTGGGTCAACCCCTTTTAACCAATCTCTCGGAGACATCCGAGCTAGAGATCCCAGCTCTACTTAATTTTATTCTGTCCACACAATGGTTCAGTATTAACCCCCCTATGGAATAAAGGGTTAACAGGGAATATATGGCATCGCAACGGGCCCTTGCGGCCTAAGTAGGAGAGCGACTTGTCGCTCTCAGCCATCGCAACCTAACCTAACCTAACCATGCTTTTGCGTAATCATAAAAAAATACAAATTTTGATTCAGGAACTTATATTGATATACATATCGAATCGATATTTTCGGTTTTTGGTTGACCTTTGCCTACATTGATAATTCAAAGATAAATTAAAGGAATATTGGAACTTTTAAGGCCGTAACGATACCATCAAACCTTAAGATATCTGATTTTGGATTATTGATAAATTTTCTATCAAATATACTGCATTTTTTGAGGCATGTTACGCAAAGAACGAAAACGAAAATTACTTTTCATACAAGGCAGGTCCGGTCTAGTGCACAACTCATGAACTGGCGGTCGTGTGTTCGACCCCTGGATCAGACAATTTTTTTTTGTTTTTTCTTACTTAATTTTCATTTGTGTGTAGGAAGAGCCTTTATCATCTCTTCTGCCTTTGATTATAGTTTTGGGGGGCTGCAAACCGGCTCTAAATTTTAGGACAATTTTCTGAAATATAGAAAAATAATTTTCTAATTGTATTAAGAAAAGTTTTGAATTAATTATAAATTTTATTTCAACAAGTATCTTTCGTCCCGAAACCTGCTTATGACGATTCGTTCCAATATATTTAACTAAAGTGAAGAAAATAATTATTCTGAAATTTATGGTGTATATTCTAAACACTAGAAGACAGGTTCCTTAAGACTAGTAATAATTCCCTCGATGTATGCCTGACACTTTACAAGATCGGCCTCCCACTCAGATCCGGTGCAATCAGGGCTCTTCGCCGCTTTTTGTGAATTATGTCGAGTCGAGACATTTGATCACAATCACTGGCTTTCGCTAATCACATCGTTATGAGTTCTTTCGAGTGATCTTTTAGTAAGTGTCACGTTGGTTAGACGTTAGTGCCTTGGCACTAAGATACAATAGCCTAACACATCTTATATTTAGTATTTTGACGGGGAAATTAGTTTGGAAACAAAATTTAGAAAAACAAACATTCTGGAATCGAACCCATTTTGTTATTTTCCCTTCAGCTTAGGTTAGGCCAAGCAAATGCTTTGGCAGCTGTTTCAAATGTTTCAAATGTTGTGCGACAAAAAATAATTTCAAGATTATCTTAGAGCGATATAAAATAAAACGAAGTTCTTAAGCTAAGATCTCATACAGCTGAAAATGAGAAGCAAATACATAAAAATTAAGGCTTTGTATACCAGCTTATAATCATCTCAATTCACAGTCAAGTTCATCTGTCTAGATTTACCCAACACCTCAAGAACTTACCTACCATTTCCCCAAAGTCCTTTCTCGCCCTTTTACAAAACATTCCGGAAACTTGACAGTCAATTAAAGTCAACATTATTTTCGAGTTATTACAATAAATCTAATTGATATTAGGCCAAAGTGGTCTTCCCACCACACTTACTTTGGGATTGTCAAGTGGCCGGCTCCAGGATTTCTTGTTTCCGGTTACTTTTGCTTTTGTTGTTACTTGACATGACTGGCACGTTCCTGGCTGCCACATCCCGGTGGTGCTTTAGGGGGTGGCAAATGAGAAGCAATTTCGGTGCGTAATAAAACATAAATATTTCATATGCACGTTGCCACAACAATTGGCCAAGGACACGAGTGCCGCCGCCAAGGTGAGTGTGCTAAGCAGCGGAAGTGTTAGCCAGCCGGAGTGCCATTTGAAAGTCACACGAGCGATCGATCAACGGACAGATTGTACAACCTCCAATCGTTCAGCGTTTCATAAATTTAATTGCCCTGACTTTGCGTGCAGTTCGATTTTAATTGCCATCCATTAAAATGTCTGGTGAGTCATTTCTGGGTACAGAGAATTATGGCAAATTAAGCGTCTCTGGAAGGAGCAGAAATACAGAGCAAACTCAAATTGTTTGTCTGACGCCGCTCATAACAATAAATTTTTTAGCACACCGAGCAACGGCCAGAGGAGTGAAGCGAAGGATAAGCGAGTACTTGTGCTGGTTCTGGCCAGCAGTAGCTGTAGCTAGCTGCTGACTTTTAATTTAATGGCAAAAGCAGAAAAAGCAAAACCCTTAAGTAGAAATACATGAGCGACTAAAGGACTACAAATTGACCCAATTGGGCTATGAAAAATTACCCAAAGCAGTGTCGAAATTGATTAAAAAGTTGAGCATTTTGTGAATAGGAAGTGGGGGGGGGGGGAAGAGGGAATGTAAAGAAGAAATGCTTTCAAATTGTATTTCCAAGTTAAATCCCAGCCAAAAGCAAATATCAAAAAAGTAAATGGATATAAATTGCAGCTACACTACAAAATGGTCGCCTTCAGCTGAATTGCTTGATGCCTGATCAATGTAAAATTTGCGGTCTTCTCATTTAAGGAACCACTGAACCAGTTTGTATGGGTTATTTCTGGTTTCTATTATATATTTATAATCTCCCGATCCTTAAACTGAACCAAACCCATTCGGTTTTTGGAATCATCTCAGTCCACAAGTTACTGAAGTTATTATTGTTTTGGCCATGTTTCGAAGACTAGAAAATTAGAATTGCATTGTCTACTAAAAATGCGTTTTAGAAATCAAATCAAAGTGTGGGCTTTTACGATTTGGAAATGATAAAGAACGTAAAACGCTTGGATGTAATATAGGATGCTAATAGCACACATCAAAGGCAGAAAAAATTAAGCAAAACCGGTTTCGCTCATGGCAGAGCTCTTTTTTTTAGCAGTGATATCGGACAGTGTTATGTTATCTCTCATACAAAACTGTACTAAAAAATTCGTTTTTTTGAAATTTAGTAAAGTTACCCTGAAAATGAATTTTTCAGAGATCATATTTTTCATAAAATTAAGGGTGAAAGGTAGAAGGATAAGGGAGAATGATGTAGAATCATCACAGTTAGAGGATTTAGAGTCACGAAACTTATTCGCAGCACTGACTCTTTAATAACAATTCAAACACAAAAATTTTTAAGTTTCGAGGATATTCTTGTGCAGTCTTTGTAGTTTTTGAAGACAGCCGCCAATTGTTAATGTTTCGATAGGTATTTCTGCGTCTAGGTATTTTAGAACAGAGACGATGGTGAAAGACGAGACTGAAAGACCAACGAAGACGTTGTACATATTTTAGGACAGACAACCCGTATTGATAATGTAAATAGTAATCTTTATGTGTATATAGTAAGCCCGTGTGTGTAAATAAAGCCCGGAAAACCTGAAGAAAACACCCGTTCACAGTTCCAAACTTTTAAATTCAAAAAATTTAACGATTTAGAGGGTTGGTCAAAGTGTTTCGTCTAACATGTTGGGGTTTCTGAAAACAGCCTGTTAAGTGAGTTCCAATCCGGATTCAGAGCAGGACATAGTACAGTGGATAGTATATTATCTTTAACGGCCATTTGCAAGTCTTATCTGAAGGAAAACACGAAGTTGTACCTAAGTCTTATCGACTTCATGGCAGCTTTCGATACTATTCACAGGCGCTGCTTAATTTACAAACTAAATGGACTGGGTGCATCATCAAAAGTCTGCAAAATAATCCAAAAGCTATACTCCTACGGTACGGACGGTAAACAGCTATCAGAATGGTTCGAAAAGAATATTGTCGTCAAGCAGAACTGCTGAGTCCACTACTGTTCTCATTGTATATAGACGATATAGCCCCTTTTTTTCTTGGAGCAATCAAATTTGCAGGTCAAACATATGGCTATATGGTCGTTATGTCAGAATCACCCAAAGGACTTCAAAATATGCTAAACTCGTTGCACAGCTTCTGCCAAAAGTGGAGGCTGAGGATCAACGTCTCTAAAACAAAAGTACTGACGATTCGCGACGGCAGAGGGCGAACCACAACAACTGAAACCTAGCATTTGAACGGGGAAGTACTGGAGAAAGTTTCTCACAATAAGTACATCGGAGTGATAATTGAGCAGAACTCAATGAAGGCAATCAACTCATGCTGAAGGTCACTGCTCGGTAAACAAGAACTGGTACATAGTGTTCAGTAAAAATACCTCATGGCAACGTTCAAAGCCATTATGTTTTACGCCGCTCAAATATTGGGGCTATATTTCGTTTGAGGATGTGAAAAAACTACAGCGCTTTTTTCTAAAAAAGCTTTTCAGACTACCAAGGAGTACACCAAACTATGCACAAAGAAACAGGACTAGGCCACTGCGATTGCACTTCAACTACATTCAAAGGGTGATGAGCATGCCAGAAAGTCGACTTGAGAATAGACTCCAGTTTTTCCAAGATTGTATTGCCATGTGCTGCACCTCAAGCAACGCTTCCTAAATACTAAAGAAGTCAACGATTGGTTAAATGGAAAAGACTGAAAGTCACTCGCAAACTTCCTTTGCCATGCTCTCAAATTTAGAGGCCAAATATTAGCAGAATATTTCTAAATGAAAAAAAATATAAACACAAAATTTCATATAATTATTTAAGATATCTCTAAATAACAAAAATCTGGCTGGCGGCTATAGCCATATTCACACACATATAAATTAACTACACTATTTATTAAAAAAACCTTGTAAGATTTGTATATAATTAAAGCTACCTACCTACCTAAAGGGTTGGCCATATATAGACAGCGATGCCAGATCGACTAACTCATAGCGCCTTTGAAGTGTCAGTTGTAACGAACACACGAAGCGTTGCTTCCGCAACATACTCTGTCTACTAAAAGGGTCGGCTTGGCTCAGGGATAGTGGCGTGGGTGTATCAAAACGGACAATCGAATCAAACAAGAAGCAGACGGAATCGGACAGGCTTAATCATCAAAAGAGGAGAACTATTGCGGTAGTTGTCTCCATCTCTACCCACCCAACCTGTAGGATCAAAGAATATGGTTACATGACCCTACCCAATACGAGCTGCTGTGCTAGACCCCTAGGGGGGCCCAAGAAAAAGGGAATTATTTCATTGTAAATTCAATATAAGTCAGTAGTTTAAATTTAGTTGCTCATGGTTTTTCATTACAGATTTCTTAACGGTACTAAGTGTGTGTAATTCATGGTTTGGTACCAATGCTAGGGTCAAATCTCCATACTTACAAAAATGAATGTAAAGACTTAAAATTACCAAATTACTCACAGCTTAATCTTCACCTACTAATATGCCGATGATATCATTGGGCCCAAGATGACGTTGACAAGACAATGAGGCTGTTTAAAAATATAAGAACATATTAAGTTTGGAGGTGCCTAGCATGGGTTTCTTAACTTCAATATACGACTTACATACACATCTTTACAGCAAATTAATGATATTGAATTTCTCTTATTTAATTTACTTTAGCTTAATAGGTAGAAAATGGTATTTTGATAGTATATCAGCAGCAACGATTTATTCCAACAATTATTCCTTTAATGTATGTAAAAGTTTGTGCAAAGCACAATCAAACCGAAGCAGCTGGGCTCTTATCTGTTCGCACCATGCCCAAAACAAAAGAACAACTTAATAATTACGAAAAGAACGTCGTGAACGTCGTGAACTTGAAATTTTCGAGGGAGATAAAATCGAAAACTCTTTGCTGCTGATCATTTACACTAGCTTTATAACATGATAATTTTTAAGGTCGCTTTGGATGCACTTGCTGAGGTGTATGCAGATTGGATTTTTTTTTGGTTGTACTTATTGCGACTCCATATGATGATATGGCACTTTCTTCCCGGGAAGAAGAATCTCCGTTTGGGTGGAGCGGTGATGTTCTCCGCCTGCCACGTAATCGTGCGGCACACCCCATCAGAGCTGACGATGCCAAAGATGAGGATGAGCCAGATGATGGCGATGTTAATGCAGCAGTTGTTAGAAGGGCAAAGTCCAATTTGTGGTGCCTGCCTCCGTCGGTGGAGGCTTAAACCCTTATCCTAAGGCCTGCTCACGCCTGAAATGGATATTCTTTGAAATATCGAAACTGCACTGATACTAATTCATACCTTAAATTCAATTTAGCACTTCACTTTTACTTTTAATTGCACAGAAGTCTGCAAGGCGCTCGCCTTGTAATTAGGGAAAAATAAGCACTATAAGATAGCTTGTGTTTGACACGTTTTTTCAAATGGATTTTAACTAGCACAGACGTTTCTTCGGTTCCAATGATCTTTTATATATGACAGCATGCGCTTAAGCAAATTCGGCTGCACCGCAAGCTACGCAAACTTTTTCCTTTAGCATAACTGCATAATCGTACGATTGGTCTGTTGCTTTGATTGAATGCCTATACACTTAAAAGTGTGTGCAGCTTGAGTAGGGTGGTTCAATGATTACCTACAAAAACTGTTCCAGCATTTCTCGGTACATTAGCTTTAATTTATTTTGGTACAATATGGCATGCATATTGATAAAATCGAAGTTAAAACCAAGAAAATTATTCGCACCCTTACACAGTCCAAATAGATTTTTAACCATGGAACAGTACACGCCACGCGAACGCTCTCATATTGTTGAAATTAACATTCTACAACACAAATCAATAATGAAAACTCATCATCATGACCAATGGAGCTCATTTTACGTTCAACGAAACGGTAAACAAACAAAAATGGCGTATTTATGCCACTGAAAATCCTCAAAAGATTCAAGAGGTACCTCTTCACGATGAAAAAGTCATTGTTTGGTGCGGCTTTTGTGCTAAAATGGTTATTGGGCCGTCATTGTTCGATGATGAAGATGGCCAAACGTTTGCCGTCCATCAGGAGATATATCGCGATATGAAAACCAATTTTTTGATGCCAATTGTTCGTCGATAGCGTACGGTGCACTACTGGTTTCAACAAGATGGAGCTCCACCACACACAAGCCGCGCTACAATCGATTTTTTGAGGTCATTGTGCCCTGGCTGGTTTGATGTCAAAAAAATTGTTATTTTGACGGGCCGTTGTATTCAGCAGATTTGACGTATCCAGACTTCTTTTTGAGTGGCTATTTGAAATCAAAGGTTTACATCAACAAGCCAAGGACCCTGGAAGACCTGAAAAACCATATCCCCCAAGAAATAGCCGAATTGTTAGCCGCTCAAGGCAACCATTTACAAGATATCATATTCAAAAAGTGATGTAAACAAATCCACTTGAACCCAATTAAATGACTTTTATCATGAACTGGAACTTTGAACTTTTTCAAAAAAAAACATGTGTCCGTCGAATATATCCAACCCTACAGCCTAGTGCTGAGGACGTTCGAATTTAACTTTCGTCGCAGTATTTCACATAAATACAAACACTTTCTAAAAGCACATTAGCATCAAAGCAAAGCCAAGGTGTTTCTAATTATATGAACGCCCTCAGTACTAGGCTTAAACATAGAAAAGCTAGCGCCATAAATTGAGAATAAAATGCCACTGCCTGCAGTTAAAGGATATGTAGGCTCTAAATTACTGGATGGACCAAAACTATTTATCATTTATTTCTTGCCCAACCTCAATAAATTTTACTTGAACTTTTTGGCGTGCGCCTAAAAGCAGGCTACGAAAAATGTGGAACTTATGTGGAACGGGCATTTGTATAAACTTGGACTTTCAGCAACTAAAGATGTTTTTTGCACTTCTGTTTGTTGTTGTTTGGGAAGGCACTAATGACATGCTGCTTACATACACCTACACACTCACACCCACACCCACACCCACACACACACACACACATGCTGGGACTAGCACAGTGTGCAGCTAATTGGGGCAGCATGGCGTCGTCGTCTCCCCAGCACACACACACACACACGCACTCACCCCCCTAGTGCTCGCAGACATGCCATGCATTATTTTTATGGCATCATAAAAATTTAAATTAATTTTTTTTCTTGCCTTGCACACAAAAACACACACGCACACATGAACTTTGTGCATTTGTATGCAGCCGTTGTGCTCGTCCTGCTATGTGCGCCACCGTTAAAATTTCCCTTCATTTCGGACAATTTTTGCCAAGCCTCCTGCCTGCCACCTTCCCTTCGACCCATATTATTCAGTTGGCGTTACGTTATTTCGCATCGATTTTAATTCATTTATCGTTGTTTTGCCTTTGCTTTGTTTTCTGTGGCTGGCAAACTTTTCGTTTTTTTTTTTGGGCTTTTGCCCTCCCCAATTTGTACAGAAAGTGCATTTGGCAAACACCTCGTGACTCTGGTTAGGAAAAAACAACAGCAACAACTTGTGACTTTATGGCGCATTTTGCTCCTCCTGCTGCTGCTTACACCCTGAGTGTGTGTGTGTGTGTGTGTGTGTGTGAGGTGCAATAAAAGTGAATTGTCTGTAAAATTTTTATTGCTGGCGAACCACAGCTGGCGGCTCAAGAGGTGGGGCAGCTGCAGCTGCTCTCATTGCGGTTTCATTTGAAATCAAACAAAGTTTTATTGAAATGCCTTTTAAATAATTAATTGGCCTGGTTTGTTTGGCTTCATTTGGGCGCCAGTTGAATTGTGTTGCAATGATTAGAGCTTAAAGTGGTTTACAATCGTTCTTAAAAAATAACTTAAACTTCTTTTTACAACCATACACACGAAATGGCTCTTGCAATTTTGTCATTATGGCAATTCCGGCATGGAAAGGTCATTGCTGACCTGCTATCGAAGGCAACGTCTACTAATGATAGATTTAATTCTGCTTTAAAAATTATTTTAAAAGTTCACAATAGATTTAATATTTTGATGACGATTTCCAAATAAACATATGTTTATTTATTAAGAGTTGACAAAAAAATGCTGTCAACAAAAATGTATATACGTTACAAAAATTTTTATGAGCTAATAAAGCCTATCAAAGAAAATCTAATAAAATTACAAAATAAACTAATAACGACTCTGACACGGTGGGGGAATTTTAGAAGGTAAATTTGTTTAAGTTAAAAAACAATCAAACTGATTTTCACACATCAATTTAACAAAGAAATCGTAGTTAAATTTGACATTGTTCGTTTAAAGTCACAAAAATTTGTGAATAATGTCCAGAACACCCAGAAAGGATGCATAAAAACAAATTATTTATCGGTTTTGTTCATCTCATTTATGTTGGTCGATAGCTTTTGTAGCTGCTTATGAAATTCAGAAGCCTCCTTTAGGGCGATGACCGAAATTGTTCGGGGGATATTATTCTGATTAAGTTGCCATCATGGACAGCGAAGGTTGTAAAAGTCGAAAAAGATGATCCTTTATCTTTAACTAATGAATGTTTGTTATTGTTTTAGCGTTCCTCCTTAACCTATACACTTTTTGGTGGTCGAAATTTTAAAGCTCATATTTTTGCCATTTAAAAATATATTTAATCGCGTGTGCTTCTTAAATTTAGTTTAAGTTTCATTTTAGTCCGCTGGCTATTTACGAAAATAAAGGTTTGTTCTAGTTGCAGAATCAATGACTCACGTTTTTGGGCAGGAGCACGGATTTATAATCGATATACACTTAATTAAAAACTTGCCAGACTTGTAGCTGATAGCATTTTCAAAATGAATAGCATTTCCACTTTCAAAATCGATAGATCTAACAACTAAATAGCTACAATGGCAAGACTGTTCTCTCCTCTCCATTTGGCCGGCCCTGATTAAAACACCAAATAAACTCATGAAGAAACTTTTGCTCCTATATTGAGGGGAAGAATTCAAATCAACTTGACGTCAGCACTAACGCGGTGATGACACAAGTATAGAGGGCAATGAGGACGGAATGAAGAATAGCTCTAATGGACGGACGCTCTTTTTATACCCTTGTAGAGAGTATATTAAAATTGTTCAGATATTTGTAACGCTTAGAAGGAAGCATCTCCGACCACACAAAGTCTATATCGCTCACTTACTTCAAGACTGGCACAACTCAAAAAATACGATTTTTGACTTAATGATGCAGAAATATTCGCTGTATCGTGTTCTACATAGTGTAAACTTTTCATATTGATATCTTTTATAGTTTCGATGTGAGATGAGAATAAGTCGCTATTTTACAGTTTTATTTTCATGTTAGTGCAACAGCGTCATATCTCCCTGCAGTCGATATCGCTCAAAGATCCTTCGGCTTGCAGTTAAGACATCATATTTTCGAATTTTTATAGTGAGCATTTTTAATTTTTATAGTATTTTACTAGCTTAACTCGAAACAAAGAGAACTATTTTCTCGTGGTTAAATTGAGTGAAAACTTAAAATGCGTTTTCCACAAAATCGAATTTTTTGAGTTATGCCAGTCTTGAAGTAAGTGAGCAATATATTCTTGATCAGCATGACGAGCTGAGTTGATATAGCCATGTCCGTCTGTGCGCCCGTCTGCTTCTATGCTATCTCCTACGCACAGTGGTCCAACCGCGCCCCGCCTTGGACAAAACCATAATTTCATATTTGTTGAAAAGTTAAACTTTTTTTTGGATAAATCGATAGTTCAAATATACAAATTAAGGTAGCCAAAAAATTTCTTTGATATGTTTACGAATATAAATGTTACAGCCCCCTAAACTTAGTCAATTTTTCGCAATCGAAAAAATCCAAAAGTTTTGGTTTATTAACTAAGTTTGACTTATCATATCTTTGGCAATAGTGAGCATTTTTAAGTTGTTAAAATTTTGTTGGATAGGTGTACTATTTCTCTTTTTCATAAATATATAACATTTTAAAATCGAACAATAGCTTTTGCCGCAGGTACCTATTTTACACCTATTTTTCAACTTTCCGAGGCTGGCAAAAGTTGTCTTCAAAAGTCTACAAAAAATTGATTGTTTTATTTTACAGTCTAATATGTCCCCAATCAGGAAAATATCATTAGCCGACACCGATCGAGACCCAACTCGAGAAAAAGTGACTGATGTGAAAACAATCAAGGTTTGTTTGTGTACGCCTTAGGCCGTTCGCACACGGCTCGTATCGTCATTGTAACGTATGCAACGCGATGTTCAAGAGGTACACGAATTAATTTCGCAAGTGAAGAACCGCTCACGACTCGTCCGCTCTGTGTAATCGTCGTAACATGCATGCTGCTTAACGAATATCTTCATTTTTATATTTTTCTTGAAAATGTATGAAAAAATTTAAATTTTGTATGGCAGCTATATCTAAATGATGTCCGATTGGCTTTTAGCTTGGTAGAAATTTGAAATATTTTAAAACCTAATATACAAAAATAAAGATTATCAAAAATATATACAAAAAATTCGAATTTTTCTATAAAAATTATGAAAAAATATTGATTTTGTATCTTAATGATGTTCGATTGGCTCGATACTTGGTTGAAATCTGGAAACAACTAAAACAATTAAGTTTGATAATAATTTAGAACCCTACACTAATTTTTGTGAATTTCAGGTGCAATAAAGGTAACACCAAATGCGAAATTTTTAATTATATAAGAAATGTACCTAATACTTGACCGATTAAATTGTAGTTTTGAAAAATCAGCTGAGCATTAACTTTTATAGATTCTGACCAAAAATCAGCACCCTAGCTTTATTAATATGGCTTACAAGAGCTTGAAAGGAAACATATTTTACGAAATCTTGACTTTGCCGCTCTATTGTTCAATTTTAATAAACTCTTATTTATATAAGACCTTGAACAATTTTTAATCAAACAAAAAGTAAATGAATTCCAAATTTTGAGCAATTTAAAAGTTACAGAATTTTGAATTGAATTTTAGTGAGAAAAACTTTTCTGTCTTCAACGCAAACGTCCCCAAACCTAGTATTTCTAAGTTTTCTATGCTTTTATATAATTCCAACAAGTTTTAAGAAAATCGGACAACTATATAGTATAGCTGCAATACAAAAGATATGTCTGAAAAAAAGTCTTAGTAGGAAAAGCTTTTTTGTGTTCAATGCTATCGCTCCCAAACTTGTTACTGATCAGTATTATATGCTACTACACAATTCTACCAAGTTTGATCCAAATCGGATGACTATAGCATAATGCTGCCATAGGAACTATCGGTCGAAAAAGTAGTTCTAGAGAGAAAAACTTTTTTGTTTTCAATGGTAGCGTCTTTATACTTTTCAGTTATGAATATTATCAGTTTCCACTCAATGTTGGGGAGTTTGGTCAAAATCGAATGAATAAAACGTATAGCTGCCATATAACAAACTGGCAAGCAAATGCTCAAAGTAGTGGCGGCATCAAGCTACAAGGGTATACAAACTTCGGTCGAGCCGAAGCTAGCTTTCCTCTATTTTCATAGCTGATGTCAATAAACACGATGATCTAGCTTATAAGAAAGTGAGCCTGCCGACTGAAGCATTCAATAAGCCTCAGACTTCTTTAAGAGAATAAAATTACACAGGCCAACAAAATGACCACTTTTGTGAGGTCCAGGCATCTTTGTATGAAATGCTCCAGTTCCAGTTTTGAGCACTGATTCCGAAACTGGTTTCGGTTTTTGTCCATCAGCTCTTGTTTTCAAGATATCGCAGAAAATCCATTCTGCATTTTTTTAAACTTAATCGTCGTGTACAAGCCATTTCGGTGCTTAATATCAAACACCCTCGCAAAAATGACATCAAAATTTTATGAATTGGGCTACGAATGGGCCAAATGAGTTCCGCACTCACCATAATCTCCTCACTCAGCCCCTTGTGACTATTATAATTTTCAAAATTTAAACAAATGGCTGGCGGAAATGAATTTCAGTGAAGAGTCACGCAGCCCACACATATGTAAAATCGTAGGTCCACATCGTAAATTAATTTATTTAGGCAAACATTGCTGCCAAGTTGGTGAAGTAGACTTAAAATAGTATTATAAAGAAAAATGAAAAGAAAAGGAAAATTTGGTCGCTCAATCAGCCGCTATGACCCAACTGACCGCGAGATTCACTAAGTCAGTTACATAAAAATAGTTTAGGAGGTAGACAGGAATTGAAGTATCCGTGACGCAATAACATTAATGGGTAGTTCGAATGAGATATATTGATATAAATTGTTGTGCTTGCAGCATGAAACATAAAAAAGAGAATAAAGTTCATAGTTAGAAGAGCATGTACAAGTTTAAACTAGACGATAGTTTTGCGTTGTTCGAGAAGGAACATTAAAGTTTACCATTGATAACAAATATTAATCAATTGATCTGCAAATTAGCTTGTGAGTAAATATTACTCCGTAACATATTCGGCGATTTTGAAGGGTAGGTAAAAGTATAAGGCGCAATCTGTCAGTATACGGAGGAAGGTGGATATTGGGATACCAGCCGAGCCCCCGAAGTGCAAATAATAAGAACTGTTTTTGAACAGACTCAATGCAATCTTGGTGTACTCTAATACTGAGGTGCCCAGATGCATGAACAATATGGATCATCAAATTCGTTTGACCATCGTTTTATAAAGCCTAGAACACTTTAAGCTTTATTTACCATGGTCGAGACGTGTTGATTAAAGTTGAGTTTAGGGTCGAACACTACTCCTACGTCATCAACTACAAAGATGCGAGTTAGCTGCTTATTTGAGTTGCCTAATGAGTAGGAATTAACTGGAGGTTTGCTCTGATGAAATGTCATGAGTATTCACCTAGAAAAATTTAAGTTCAGGAGGTTTGAACAAACTTATCAGCAAAATAGTTACTTTCCTTGGCTCCGTTTTACTTTATTATACCCTTGCAAAGGGTATTATGACTTTGCCCAGAAGTTTGCAACGCATAGATATATTCATTTCCGGCCCCATAAACTATATACATATATTCTTGATTAGGGCGACGAGCTGAGTCGATTGAGCTTTGTCCGACCGTCTGTCCGTCCGTCCGTCTGTCCGTCTGTCTGTCTGTTCCTACGCAAACAAGTCTCTCAGTTTTAAAGCTATCGAGCTGAAATTTGGCACAGAGGTTTCTTTTTACTGCATATGTCGGAACGGACCGGATCGGATGATTTTATCTCATAGCTGCCATAGGACCGATCGGTCGGAAAATGGGTCTTTGTGAAAAAAAACCTTTTTTGTTTTTAAGTAAATCGTTTTTAAGGTCGGGGATTATTAATATTAAACGCTTGCAAACTAATTTGAAAAAGTTGATCAACATCGGGGGACTATATCTTATGGTTGCTATAGGACCGATCGGTCGAAAACGAGTCTTAGTAAGAAATTTTTTTTGTTTTTTATGTTAGCGTCCTTTAACTCGCTGTTTGCTAATTTTATATGCTTTCAAATATATTCGCAAAATTTGGTAAAAATCGGTTGACTATATCTTAAGGCTGCCATAGGACCGATCGGTCGGAAAATGAGTTAGTGAGAAAAACTTTTTTGTTTTAAATTTTATCTTTCTTAAGCTCGGCGATTGTTAATTTGATATGTTTTCAAAAAGATTCGCGAAATTTGGTCGAAATTAGATGTTTATCTGTCGGAAAATGGGTTTTAGTTACAAAAATTTTTGATTTTTATTTAAGCGTTCATAAACTGTGACATTTGCATTTGCAAGGGGACAAAAACTTCGGCACAGACGAAGTTAGCTTGGGTCTCTCGTTTTTTTTTACTTTTAGACGAATTATTTTGAATTAATAATGAATATAAAAAAGCGCACAGGTTGAAACGAAATACGTGCACTTAAATGGTCAGTACAATTGACCAAAGACAATTCTAATTAGCATTAACCTCTGACTTAACATTACCACTTCTTAGTTCAACGCCGACTTGGACATCTCCTTACTTACTCAACCCATTGTCTGCATCAAGTGCCCTACACTCTCCTTCCCATTTCTTACTTTGCTTCCGTTTTTCGAGCAACAATTTAATATTTGCACAAAGAAGAGGCAGAAAGGAGCAGAAAGCAGCTACAACTCAATGCAATTAATCAAAAAGCTGGCCACGCCGGAACTCGGAACTGTCTCAGTCTTCCCTATCGCCTTCATAGTCGCTCTTGACGTGTTGTTGGCTTTGGGTGTGTGCTAGTCTGCAGTCTAAGTGGAAGCCATAAGCGAACCGAACGGAACGCACTGCACAAACACTGAAGTTGAAGTTGAATGAGAGAAGAACGAAGCTGAGACAGGAAACAAAACTAATTATCGTTATAGCAATTTTTGTTCGCTCCTGTAAATTTATCTTTATGTGTCTGTATTGTATGTGTCTGTGTGTGTGAGGAGAGTGAATGGGAAGCAGGGACACCATATTTATAATTACTGTTTGCACACTTAACGAAGACGCCAAGAAGCATGAGAAGCAAACGAAAACGACGAATTTTTGAAACTTCATTTTCAAAATTATGCTCATTAATCATGGAAAACAGCCAACGACGACAAGTACATACACGAGGGGAGGGATGGTGGGTGTTAAGGAGAGGGGTGTGTGTGTGTGTATTTGTGTTGTTGGCGTGTCTCATAACACTTTGTTAGGCCCAAACACGCAAAAAAAAAATAACGAAAAAAAAAACGTACAACATCAACAAGAAATTGTCACAAAATTTTTGGTTTGCATTTTCCTACTACAACAAGTTTTATGGCCCTCATTTTGTTGCAAAATGAATATTACCTACACGCTGTACTCTACATACTTACAATTGTCCTTTACGCTAGACTTTGCCCGCTGATACTGCATAGAAGCTTTTTGACCTTGATGTCGTTTCGACATTGTGACATTGGGCGGGAAAGCAAAGGCAGGTTTAGTTTTTCAAATACAACATTTTTGCAATATATTTTGAATAAGGTGTTGAATGTAGAATTTAGAATTTGGAGTTCTACATTTTGGTACTTTTTCCTCTCTTATATGAGTTTGTTTATATGGGTTTAGGAACCAAGTGCAATACTACACTTATCAGAAATAAGCAAAAATCAGATGGAATACAATGTCAAAACTGAGTACTTAAGAAATAAATGTATCACATGAATTGAAATAAATATATCACTTACCTAATACCAAAGATTTATAGAAATTAAAGATGACGCATGTGAAAGAAAAAACGATTTTTATTGGGAGCTGACATTGGATCCCAAAAAAAAGAATATAAAAAAGTTTGTATGAGATGCGGTATCTAGATATGTAGTGTCTTTGCTAATAAGACTCTAAAACCAAAATGAATACAAATCGTGTTATTAGTAAGGGATTCCCTATTTGTGCGAATACTTATGCTGAGTTACGGAGCGGAAACTTTGTTCTTTCACTTGCGTAACATAAATTGCACATTTATGGTCCTTCGAGCCGGATTTGAACAATCAGTCCAAACTTAATGGGCTTTTAAGGTTAGTTTATGTCTGGCAGACGGTTTTGGTTCGCACCTGGGTTCGACTCACGTTTTTTTCTCAATTTAATACACAAAATAAAGCTCGCAATTTCTTTATATTTGAAAAAGTATGTTCAACTTTAAGAAATGTGTCGCTTGGCTTCTTTATTGTGCGAATCATTCAATAAAATTTAAAATCGAGGATCTAAAAACATATGCTATTATGGGTGCCAAATTTTGCACTAGAGCTTATGCTTCTCTCTCAAATTTGAAATTAGACCTCATTGTTTTATCCTGTCGATTTTGAAACTCTCTTCCACTAGATCAGCCAGATAACAAATATTAAAAAAATTACAGGTTAATACTTGATATATTTTAGTGGATAAATTTTGTTAAGCCGAACCGATATCTTGGGCTTCAGGTTTAATTATTTGGTCACACCTGGTTAAGGTTCAGTTCATAATGAAAAATATGTCGAAATTCCGAGTTCGAACCGGTTTGGTTAGAAACCGATTTGAAGTCCTGCATTCCTACCGCCATCTTCTCTGGTTCGAACCAATTCTTTCTTAGTTAATGTTAGTTACGAACGTGACTACAGGTATACCGGTAGACAGAGAAATCAACAGTATTTTGTGAAGGTAACTTATAATCTATAGAACCATATCGTTTTGGAAAATCTCTTGCATCTGAATCCGCATTGCATGTGTGTGATGCTGAAGAAAATGTGTATTTTTATAGTTTCTTAAATCCATCGCAAGATAGGTCAAGAAACCACGTAAGACCATGCCCAGATTTAGACGTTTGAAGCAAATGAAATTCGTTTCTATTTACCGATAATTACAAAATTTTTTTATTTAAGGTAGGTGCTTCACGCCATCAAGCCGGGCTGTGATAGACCCAAACCTAACTAATTCCGTTTGAGGTTCTCGGTTCGTTTTATTAGCTTAAAAAGAACACCTGTTCAGTTTACTGTTCGGCTTAAGAGGACGAGTTTGTATTTCGGCTTTTCACTTTATCTATATAAATACTAGCTGAACCCGCATCGACTTCGTCCGCGCCCAAGATTTTAAGAAATTGTAGAAATTGTGCTGTTGGATATTAATATGATTGGCTTTATTTTATCTTGTACGCCGGTTCGAGTTCGAAGCTTTTTTCGACGATAAATCTGATTGGATCCGTTTTTGGATCCGTTTAAATAAACTCAATCTTGAAATATCAAAAATTTAACAAATTTTGCACAAATTTTGGAATATGATTTCTGAAATATACAGCGGTATCACAGAAATCTCTCGAGATTTCATCTTCGGTTTGTTTGCAAATCGCTCGAAAAATTCGTCGGTGTCACAGAACTTCAAGAGATTTAATTTTCTTATTTGAAAATCTAGTTAGAACAGAAGCTGTTTCAATTGAAGTATCATCTCTAAAAACAGGGCTCCCTTTTTTTAGTTAAGAGGTAATTTGATGTTCAAGTCATATTTATTGATTGATTAAATTATAATTCAAATTTATATATATTCATTTCATATTCTCCAAAAATAAAATATAATTGCAATTAAATAATTTATTAATTTGATGCATTAAGCAGGTGGAAAGTTGCTAAAATCTTGCCTATTCCCAAAACAGGTAACGAGTATAGGCCAATTTCCATCCTACCTTTCATCTCAAAATCATTCGAGCAATTGATTGGGCTGATTTGGGCAGTAAATTTTGTACAGACAACAAACTACTGACTGATAAACAGCATGGTTTCCGTAAGTCGCGTAGCTGTACTACGGCAATTCTGAAAGTGGCTGAAGATATTCGAAGAGAGGTTGACAAAAGCCATGCTACCTTCCTAACCCTTCTGGACTGTAGCAAGGCATTTGATACTGTGGATTACGTAATTTTATGCACAAAACTAGAAATGCTTTACAATTTTTCAACCACTGCTAAGAAATTAATGAAAACATACCTAACCGGCCGAAGTCAGGCAGTCGTAACCTCTTCGCAGACCTCGACATTCTTAGAAACTAATCGTGGGGTTCCCCAAGGCTGAGTCCTTGGGCCATTATTATTTTCAATCTATGTAAATGACCTACCAAATGTATTGTCCAAATGTAATGTCCAAATGTATGCTGACGATCTACAAATCTATATGAGTCATCCGGTTCGTGATGTACCTGAGTGTATAACTGTTTTCAATAGTGAACTAGAATTAGTTGGTGAATGGGCTACGAAACATGGACTTCACATCAACCCGTCTAAGTCCAAGTGCATTGTCATTTTTAAAAATAAGTTTAACACTAGCAACTTGCCAAAACTTCAAATAAATAATTCCCTAATTGAATATGTAGATCGTGCTAAGAACCTAGGAATTATTTTTAATTACAAACTTTCATGGAACAATCACATTAATTGTGCAGTCGGTAAAACTTACAGTCAGCTCCCCCAACTCCGATTTGTTAGTAGTTTCATGCCAGTAAAGACAAAGCTCACAATATCAAAAGCATTTCTAACTCCAGCGTTGTTTTATGGGATTGAAGTTTTTGGAAAGTGAGTTCACAGGAAAGCAATTATTAACTTTAAATCAATAAGTGAAATAAGTGATTGGTCGCAAAGTGGAAATTTTATACAGATTGGAAGCGTAATTACTTAAAGTATATAAATCTTTTTGAATAAATCAAGTTGTTATTTTATCATTTTGACGTACAGACCACAACTTATTCACTTTTCTTCAGACTTATGTTGTTTTGATTGACCATTACATCTTTGTAACCACTTATCCGATTGGTGTGAAATTTTGACACAATTTAGAATTGATACCGAGGAAGCCAAATCTCAATTTTGACATAACTCGAGTAGTGCTGTTAGTCCTTATTGCCCCAGATATTTAGTTGGATGGTTCGGACTGGCAAGTATATATTAACTGTCACTGTTCCGGAGCTGCTGGTCAACTACGACAGACTTAGGTATTTAAGAAAATGTCTTGGCCAAAGGCTTTATCTTGCGACTGAAGCGAAGGCATATATATGTGCGTAAATATGTGCGCTGGCAAAGTGGACAAAGAGTTTGTCTACTAAGGAGTCTCAGATCTCAGGTTTCACATGACAACTGATGTCTTGCGAGTTTGAATTGAAATGCATTTAATGGTATAATAAAATGCGACGAAGTGTCACATACTTGTGTTTGTATATATTTACTAAATCAAAAGAAAACCTAATGGTGAGGCTTCAAAATGAAGTTGGTTGCAACATTTTCTGTATGAAATGGGCGGTGAATGGAGTGAAAATGGGCGGAAAACTGTTTCATGAAATTTTTAAGTCCGAACAGATTCAAACTTATGTCAAAAGCTTCACGTAACAAAATATTGCCAACGTGTTTTTCAAATTTTGGAAAATCTACAAAATTTGGATGAATTTGGTTACAAAAAAAACTTTTTGGTTTTTCATTCGATCGAACTATGAAAATTCAATTAATATAATAAACACATTTTTTTTGGTGAAAATCTACCCAATTTTCAACCAATTAGCTTAAGACTCATTTTCAAAGCTAATCATGCAAAAAATTTACATACACAAATTCGAGCGAAGCCGCAGATTTACAAGATATTTTGAGTATGTTATTCATTTTCTAATTATAAAAATTTTTGTTCGGCCAAGCAATTACCTCGGCATATCTGTAATCTTCACGCTCTTCAGTAGGCAATCAATCAAGCAGTTAGATTAACTATAATGATCGCTTTATGGACTTTCTCTGCCTGTTGTCCATTTAGGTATTGCAAAACCGTAGCATTGTCTAATTTAAAGGCACAATTTCGACCGATTCTTGTTTGAAACTAAACCGACAAGCAATTATGTCTCACTTTCAAGCGTCCCTCTTCCACACACGCACACACACATTTTCCTGCTTCTATTCATAGAAAGTCAAGCGGCAGTTTGTACAATACGAAGCATATTTACCTTTAAATTCCAGACCAGGCACAGCTGTTGTCTGACAACATGAAAATGAAAATAAACCCCAAAAATGGTGCTGGCCAAGCCCAAAAAAAGGAAAGGAAAAAAAATATGAAAAAATCCTCGCCATTGACATTGTCTGTCCTCATTTTTTTTTCCCTCCTCTATTTTCTGTTGCTTTGGGGGGGTCGCACGTAGCAAAATCCATTTACGTGTCCTTGAGATTTCTTCTTTTTTTTCCAGGGAGTTGTTAAGGGCGAACGTCCCTCTACCTTTGGCAATTACACGTAACTGAAATGGAAATTAATAATCAATATGAGGATAAAGCGAACGCAATTGCAATTTCCTAGCTGACACTACCACACAGGGATCAGATCGGTGGATCCAGAATTGAAAGAGCTTAGCGTTGATTTGCCTTCTGCGTGAGAGATTAATATTTAATTAAATCGATATGGTCCTCAGTTGTTGTGGTTGTTGTTGTTGTTGTTGTTGTTGTTGGTGGTGGTTCGTGTTGACAACAGCTTGTAAAATATCAAAAGCGTTGACAGTCAAGTGATTTATTTATGTTTGCGGTCTTCTGGCTCTCCGCCAGTCCCCTTCCCCCTCTCACCCCACCCCAGGTGTGCTGGCCCGTCTGCTGGCTGTCTCTTGCAAATATTAATTATATTTTCATAGGGAAAATTTGCCACTAGAGAGAATGGCTCTTAATTCTTAAAGCCTACAAAAAAAAACACAAAATTCAACCAACAACAAGTTGTTGTCCAATAACCACAAAGAACGGTGGCCGTGGCCGGTCCAGTGGATTGTGGCTGGAAGCATAGGCTGGTGAACAACACATGTTCTTTGGCGTAATCAATGTGTAAGACAAAGTCAGAGTAACCACGCCCCTTTCACCTCTTTCAGCGATTACAGTATGAACCAGTTCTTGCTGTTTCTGTCTCTGTTTAATGACTTGTAGGCCACTTCAGAGATAAGTACAAAATCAGTGACTACAGAGAAAAGTACTTATCTAGAAAGAGATCCACACAATATACAAACTAACCCATTAACATGTGTCTTTCTCTAATAACATTAAAAAATGTATATAGCGTTAGTGACAAGGATCTGTGTGTACGTGAGATCACACTTAGAGAGGCTCAGCCGTGGGAACCACTTGAGATACGTTGTGTGTACCTCTTCCTTTAAAACAGGAGTGCCCAAGCCTCGTTGTTGTTTTGCGCTAAGAAATAGCTCGCACGTATAAGGTCCATGCGCGCCATAAACCTACAGAAAGCTACAACAAATTTATATGCGTGCTCTCTTCTCATTCTGTCTGAGCTAAGGTTTTGTTGTTGGCGTGTGCAGACCTGCAACAACAACATCACAAGTGACTCTCTTCACTCTCTCCAATGTCTCTGGCGAGTTAAAAATCAACAACAATGTTGCTTATGCGTAGTTAGCGCTCGCCTCGCTCTCAGTGACCGAACGCTTTTCGCTATTCACGGCGGCACACACACACACAAACAAAAATCGGGTTTCCTTTTCTATTTCTTGTTGTTGTTTGTTTGTTGGGCACCCCTGTTTTGGCCCACGCAGATATAAATGATATACAATTTGCTCCGTTTAGATTTAAGTGATGAAATATTTAGAATATAAGCAACATTGCTCGCAAGAGTGATTCAGTATAAATTCAAAACTCCAACCGTTTTCAATAAGGTTGTGGCATGTCTTTACCCACATATTTCAATTTTTCTTATATTTGTAACTAATAGAAGAAATTATTTCAGACGCTGGCTTTGTTACGGCCGGGCTTTACCGACGTTTTTAAGTTTTTAAAGTACTTTCGACTTAACTAATGCTACTATTTCTTCAATTTCATTTTCTTTGCAGGTGAGTTAACCCAAATTCCTCAACATCGGAGCCAGTGCCAAGCCAGGGCTAAGTATTCTGAGCATGTGATTGTGTAAGATCTATAAATTTTGTATTTTAATCATTATTTCAAATCTGTCTCTACGGGGAGAATCATTGATCGTTTTCATTTTTCCCTAACATCGACATGAAGCTTATTTTTAGTTGAAGTTTTGTTAAAATGTGAAAATGAAAAGAAATGAGGTTGAAAGTGATAACGATAATGAATGCTATTAGGAGGAGTTGTGTGTAAAGAAGGGGAATGACAGTCCGGGTGGGTGAAACCACTTCAGTAGCCTTTTGATAAGACTACTATCTGGCAGATTTAGGGCCAGGCTGTTGCGGTGATCTAACAGCCTCTGCGTGTATTTTTGACTGTTATGGTCCTTGGCCACCTATCAAATGTTGAGCTCCCTGTGCAGCTCTATGTTCAGCCGATATCCTTGCTCTGAAAAATCTGCCCCTTATAGATGTTTGTTGTGGAAGCCGTACCCATACCAAAGCATAGTGTTTGAGATACTTTACTTGAAAGTTGAAGAGTTTTACTTTCCGATAATATCATAGGAAGTCAAAGTAAAATATTGGACTCCAAACTATACGCGCCTAAACAGCTAACGCGCCTTAAGCTAAAGTTACTAAAAATCTAGACGTGCTTTACCATTTCCGAAACCAGATTCGTGTTTAGCAGATGTAAATAATCTAGAATTTCACAAATCTAATTTTTAAAGTTTTGACAATAGTTAAGTGTTTTACAGCCGCGGTTTTTGCTCAGTCTTATTGATATTCTCAAAAAAAGCCCATTTGGGGACACACACAGCCACAGACAGCGTAGCGCTTGCTCGTTGTGCCTGTTTTTTGCTGTTGAGTCGCATTGGAGTTCCCAAGCGATTGTGGCATTGCAGGCATGAGGAGGGAGCTGTGAGCAGGCAAAGACCGTTGATGATTTGGCAGAGATGATAATGAAACAGCGGTTCGGTTAACCAGCCTCCTTTGTGGTGTGATGTGTTCCTGTTTTAAAGTTATGTTGAAGCATAACAAGACCTCGAGCCAGCAAAAACTTGAAGGTTTGATTCTCAAAATTTATATTTACAAGGCTAAAGTAAATGTATTTTAAATTTCAAAATTTTTGTTTTGGAAGTTTTATTTTCGAGCTTTAAAAATCGTTCCGTACAACATCAGTGTTTTTTTTTTGTCCAATCTCATTAAGATTTTGAAAATAAATAGATATTATTTCTTAAATTTCATAAATTGTGCGGTTAATTGGAGAGCTTTGAAAATCGAATTGTGCTTAAACTTTTGAGTTTTTTGTCCGATCTTATTGAGAATTTTAGCATATCAGGATATTAAGCCCTAAGTAAGTTTTATTTTATCTGCATATAATACAAAAATAGAAGGCGTTAAATGTATGTAGAAGGTAGAAGGTGGTGCGACGCCTCTGGAGCCCGCTACATTAGTATATGTTATAGCTAATATATTATATTATATATATTATGTTCACTTATATTCACCTGAAGTCGCGCGTTCTCGCTATGATTATTATTATTTCCCTAAAATTACTAAGTAACATGAAGTCCTACTTTATAGTTTCCGTAGATTCAAATCACGCGCGCACATTTAAAAGCGCGCCCTCTTTCGATCGCCAATAGCTGACGATAGGCGGCCTATTGTTATCGAGATTGCGCGCTCTGCCAGTATCAGCTGCGATCGCTGCCACCGTCGACTGCGCCCAGTGGACTATAAAAGCAGAGCATCAGCGAGCTGGCAAGCACGGTTGCCACACTTGGTTTTTTTGCACCAAAAATTGTGTTTTTTTTTCCTGTTGGTAGACAACTAGGCACGCACAAATTCTGCGAAGTAAGACCACACATAATTTTGGGAATAGCCATGACAAGATGGTTGCGCGAGCTTGCTTGAGCAGTGGGATGTTCCCAAAATATTTTCCTTGGCTCAGACTCGAGAAGTCTACGGAAACTATAAAGTAGGACTTCATGTTACTTAGTAGTTCTAGGGAAATAATAATAATCATAGCGAGAACGCGCGACTTCAGGTGAATATAAGTGAATATAATATATATAATATAATATATTAGCTATAACATATACTAATGTAGCGAGCTTCAGAGGCGTCGCACATACATTCTACATACATTTAACGCCTTCTATTTTTGTATTATATGCAGATAAAATAAAACTAACTTAGGCCTTTATATCCTTATATGCTAAAATTCTCAATAAGATCGGACAAAAAACTCAAAATTTAAGCACAATTCGCTATTCAATTCTCTCCAATTAATCGCAAAATTTATGAAATTTAAGAAATGATATCAATATATTTTCAAATTCTTAATAAGATTGGACAAAAAAAAACACTGAGGTTGTACGAAACGATTTTTAAAGCTCGAAAACAAAACTTCCAAAACTAAAATTTTGAAATTTAAAATACATTTACTTTGGCCTTGTCAATATAAAGTTTGAGAATCAAACCTTCAAGTTTTTGGCGGCTCGAGGTCTTGTTATGCTTCAACCTAACTTAAAACAGGAACACACCACACCACAAAGGAGGCTGGTTGACCGAACAGCTGTTTCATTATCATCTCTGCCAAATCATCAGCAATCATTTGACACCGTTAACCACGAAATCTTAATAACGAGGCAAGACAGATTCTATAAATTCGCAAATACTGCTTTAAAACTTATCAAATCGCACCTTTGTGATAGACGACAGGCATTGGTTTCGGAGTCTGATATATCATCCACTTTGTACCTCAAGCGAGGTGTCCCCCAGGGGTCAGTCCTTGGTCCCCTTCTTTTCTGATTATGTGTAAATGACCTGCCAGATATGTTGTCTAATTGTAATGTCCACAAGTATGCAAATGATGTGCAGATGTATGTAAGCCGTCCGTTAAATAGAATAAATGAGTGCGTCGATATATGTAACAATGATTTGTGGAATGTTAATGAATGGGCTAAACGTAACGGACTATCACTAAATCCAGCAAAATGTAAATGCATAGTAATTCATAAAAAGTCACTAAGTACCACAAATCTACCTCGACTAAATATTGCTGGCACCCCTTTAGTATATGTTGCTCAAGCCGTTAATCTAGGTATAACTTTTAATGACACTCTTAGCTGGAATGAACAAGTGACTAAAGCCGCTGAAAAAACCTACGGAATACTAAGACAGCTTTCGTTGACTAAATACTTATTTGCCAACTAATCTCAGACTCCTTATTGCAAAGACGTACTTGACACCCACTCTTTGTTGTAGAAATGAAATAGTCGGAAACTGTGACGCTGCTTCTCAGCGACTGACTTAATGTAGCGTTTAATAACATTGCTAGGTATGTGTATAATAAGAAAAGAACTGACCACATTACATGCTTTGCCAGATCAGATATATGACCCTGATTACTAAGAATTGGACTGATCATAGATCTCTGTTTACAAAACTGTGACAGATATGAGGTTGCGGGGGCGCAAGAAGATCAACTTTGAATCTGCCTCGCAAGTTCGCCATACACTAGCCAGCTCTGAACGTTCCAATTTTTTGTAAACACTGTTCGGTTGTGGAACCAACTCCCACCAAACTCTGAAGAGTATTAGTAGTGTTCACGCCAATTTAGGGTCAAATTACATTTCTATCTACAAAATTAAATTATATAACTAGTTTTAATAATAATAATAAGTAATATTAAGTAATTGTTCGCTGATTCTTATGTTTTTCTGACTGGTGCAATAATCATTAAGTATACACTTGTAGCACCAGGAATTTCTGTCAAATAAATATAACATAAATATATTTTACTTTATTCAGAAAATTGAAGGGTTGGTAGTGATTCTAGATTATTTACAATCTGCTTAACACGAATTTCTGCTGTTTTGGAAATGGTCCATCACATCTAGATTTTTAGTAACTTTAGCTTAAGGCGCGTTAGCTGTTTAGGCGCGTATAGTTTGGACTCCGATATTTTACTTTGACTCCCTATGATATTATCGGAAAGTAAAACTCTTCAACTTTCAAATAAAGTATCTCAAACAATTCTACGATTTTTTAAAGCGAAGATATACCATTTTGAGTACATGTCTGTCTAACAAGCTACAGAGTAAATACAATGTTTATCTGGCAAATAGCAGCTATATAGGAGATGAGAAATCGTCCCTTAATGAATATGTGAAATAAGTATTTGGTCGTAAAGTGGAAAACTATTACAGATTGGAAATGTTATTTCTTTAAGTATACTCGTACAAGTCTTTTTGATAAGATCAAGATGTTATTTTAGTATTTTGACTTACAGACCAATTTTTATTCAGACTTCCTAAGAATTACGTTGTTTTGTTTTACCGTTTTATCTTTGTAAGCACTCATCCGATTGTTTTGAAATTTGGACACAATATAGAATTAAATCCGAGGAAGCCATTGGTATTAAAATCTCAATTTAAACATATTATTGCCACAGTAACTGATTAATACATGAAATATTTTTTGGGTTTTTTTGTACGTTTAATAATACTCAAGAAATGAAATGAATGTATAATTTAACGATTTTGTGAACGAGATGTGTTTTATTTTATTTAATAAAAATATAACAGAAATTTTGGCTCTTTTTTGAAATTTTTTTGTTGTAATTTAATTTTTTCAAGTGGCAACCGTGGTTGTAAGGGCAGTGTTGAAAGTGCTTCGGCTAACACATGGTGGAATAAATAAGGTGATGCCAAGCGAGACAGCGTTTCCGCTGTTTGTGGGGCCAAAGTGCCAGAGCTTTGTGAATGCTAGAAGCGAACGGCAACACCTTGCTGACGGCTTCACCTTGGTAATGCCACCATGGGCTATTAGGATACTCTTGCAATCTTTTATAAGGGACTTTCTGGCAATCCTACATATTTATAAGCCGACTGCTGGCACAAGTTATATTTCATTGCTTGCTAGAGAAATGCAATCCGCACGTCAAGGCAAGCAGGTCGGCGTCTGCATCAGATATGTTTTAATATCGTGACTTTCATATACATATACATGTACTATGACCTCCACCAATCCACCAATAACTCCGACAAACAGCGACTTATGCGAATGAAAAAAGAACGTTATATACTTCTATTTACCAACTAAGTTTTCATCAAACTTAAAACTCAAAATAAGAATTTCTCTCATCATTAGAACGAGCTGTGACCACCTGATCACTCACTGAAATCCAGCATCATTGTCACATTTCCCCAACTCTACAAAATACTGATATCTCAGATTAGTTGCGCCGGCCGTAAACCACAGGAAGACATCATTTACCAGCCGGGCAAAAGTTTCTAACAAAAGGGGAATACACTGTCTCGCTCTCCCTCTCTCTGTATCCCTTTCTCTGTCTCCTAACTTTTTGGGACCCAGTTGCCCCGTCCACCGTTCTTCCAAGTTTGTCCTCAGATAGTGGAGGCTGGGCAGAGCTTACAGCTTATTGTGGAATTATGCAAATTTACGCAGCTGTAGCTGTTGATGTTCCTGTTGCTCGTCGCTTGGCGGGGATTGGGTTGGGGCATCAACTTCAGATGTTTTCGGGCATAATGCAATCATAAACGCACACACATGTGCGGCGAGTTGTCCATTTGTTCAGTCAGTTAGTGCAAGTTTGCCTTCACTGCCAGCCAAATCAGTTAAATGACAAACTCCCAAAAACTGCCAGCGACACAAAGGGGAATTGTCTGGGATGGTGGCATGGTGGGTGGAGCACATGACAGGAAGGAGCTAGTGACATGAGCGCTTACAAAACGTTTGCAAGTTTTGCTTTTTCAGTTTGGTTTTGGGTTCTTAGTGGGCCTTATTGCCAAACAAGGCCTCTTCATATGACGACGTCGCCATGCTGTACGACCAAGTGGCGGTTCAGGGGGCAGGAGCAGTAGTTGGGAAGCGTGACCAAACCGCAACAGCAAAGAGATTTACGCAGACATCTCGCTGGCTCTGACTACGGCAGCGGCTTCGCTGGCATTCCACGTATTTGTGGCGCAATTAAGGTGCACAAAACGTTTTCCTAACACAAACACGGCACTAAAACACACACACACAAACACACACGCACACACATCTAAGATGTAGAGGCGGAGCGTGGGTTGGGTTAGAAATAGACTTTTTGCAAATCACTGAAAATCTGGCACTGAGACTCCACAAAACGATTTCGCTTACTGAGCAAATAACAGCAGAGAAATTGTTTGTTGCATTCGGTTAAATCAGCAGGAAGCAAGATGTAACGATTATCCTGAGCCAATTCATATAAATCGGAACGCCATAAAATATTGTAAAGACAAAAAGTTTCAGCTCCATTGGATGCAAACCTAAGTTCAATTTAACATTAAATGGATATTTTAATCAGGGTCCAGAACCAAATACCATTAACTGACTTTGCCAATAATCAGTGCCTCATTTTCTTAACTTATCCCATGGTGCAACTTAACGCAACTAAATGCATTGTTTTGACTTGAATTTGACCATGGTTTTCGCTTAAACATAAACACACACAAACATATTGAACATTTGTATGCATCAGCGCCTGTGTTGATTGCTAATTAGAATTTCCAGCGGACAGTCGGTCCCACTTCTACACAGTCGGTATTTTGTTTGCGTAGCGGACACAAGGTGCCAGCTCTCGCCCATTTTCGCATCAAATAAGACCCAAAAATTGAATTGAACATTGTAATCTCAATTGACTCAAATCGCAAAATGTCCTAACAAACAAGTAAGAGCACTGTGGCCCGACTACAAAATACCCTGTATAATTGAGACACACATACAAACACAAACGCCCAGGCTCAAACGCGCACTAGCTGCCTGCAGTAGGCACAGTGCTCCCCCCGTTCTTACAAGCTAAATTGTTTCCTGTATAACTTTGGTGTTTTTGCTAGGATCTTATTTTTCTTTTCAGAATAGATAGATATAAGGCATAGGATAATATTTAAGTAATAGTAGTTTTTTATTTATTATATTGTAAGTAAATCTTAAACTATAGCTGCCTAATCTGATTGCAATTGTAAAATATAATCAATGAATATACTAAAAGTTTTTCAGTCTAATTTATTCTTTCTTGTTTTCAACATGGTTTTATTAAAACCGTCCGTTGAAATTAGCTTGATGTAGCTGCTGAATGATGCCTTGTAATCGGTTATGATGCAGTTGCGGTATTGCAAAGCGTCTTTTATGAAAGCTGCAAGGTCTATCCAATATACTCCGTTGAGCAGATTGTAAAGTTCGTAGAGATAGACACTGAAAGTGCAACATACGTATCTCCTTTAGGATGGGGCAGATTCCGGCAAAGTGAACCACATCTTCCTTGGTACACATATTGCAGGAAGGTCCTCGTCCTGAAGCTAGCGTTTATCCTCTCCACACCTAGACTGTTATCGAAGTAGTTTTTCGCCTCGAGGTTGAGATCCAGGGATTTATACAGAGTCCTCTCTGTGTTCCTTTTTGCTTGCGCAATAAATCCGTACTTTTCTACTTCACAGATTTTGGCAATGATTTGTGCGTGGGCTTGTTGTCGCAGTAGATGGTTTTTTAAGTCGATTCTGATGCAGCACTCGTTCGAGATGTGAAACCATATTTCGCCCTGAAGTTTCCTAGCTATGATCTTCGGCAGTCTTGAGCTCTCCATGTACATTATTTTGTTTACGTAGTTGAAATGGGTATGGACAGCGAGTGCAGACCAGTTTCTATAAATATTGCGTAATTTGGGGAAGTTGCAGGCAGCCAAGTCCCTTTTTGATGAAGAAGGTTAGGAGGCGCTCGACATATTCATAAGATGATCCATAGCATAGGATTGAACGTACAGCCGCTTGGAAGACTGCGTATTTTGTGCTTGGTTTGACGTTTTTCCTACTAAGCAGAGTTTTCCCTGACGCGTTTAAGGCCACTTTTGCATCTTTTAGTTTCTCACAGAGGTGAGCTTTAGTACTCCTAGTAAGTCACTAGTTTTACTAGGTATTTAAAGCTCTTCATCTTTTCAAGTCTATCGTCCAGTTTTTCTAATCGTGAGTAACGACTGGCGCCCTCTTTGATTTGTCCGTGTTGATTTGAAGGCTGCATTCTCTACAATATTCGAGTAGCATTTGCGGAGAATCGGCAAAGATCCACATGTCGTCAGCATACATCAACACTTTGAATAGGAAACCCCGCCTGGTAAGGCATGTGTAATGTCGTCGACATTTAGCGAGAATAAAAGTGGACTTAGAATGCAACCCTGCTTGACTCCACAGTTAGTATTTAACCAGTCTGGAACCGCCCCAAAGCGAAATCTACACCTATGTACTTGCAAAAATTTGTGTCTCTATCTCTTGTAGTCTCTGAGATCCACGCGTTTATACAGACAGACAGACAGACCTTGTTACATACTTTTGCACAACTTCCTGATCCCCTTTTACCCATTTTCAATGGGTACAGGGTATACAAAATTTATAATAAAAACTATTATTCCCTTGCAAGGGTATTATATTTTGCCCAGAAGTTTGCAACGCCAAGAAATATTCATTTCCGACCCCAAAAACTATATATATTCTTGATCAGGGCGACGAGCTGAGTAGATTGAGCTTTATCCATCCGTCTGTTTGCACAGAGTCTTCTTTTTACTGCACGCTGCTAATATGTCGGGATCGACCAGATCGGATGACTATATATTATAGCTGCCATAGGAACCATCGGTCTAAAAATGTGTCTTAGTAGGAAAACTTTTTTGTTTTCGATGTAAGCGTACCCAAACTTGGCCAATACTAATATAACTTGCTTTCAAACAGATTTATAAAATTTGGTCAAAATCGGATGACTATATCTTATAGCTGCCATAGGAACCATCCGTCGGAAATTGGATCTTAGTGAAAAAAACTTTTTGTTTTCAATGTTAGCGTCCCCAAACTCGTCTTAAACTAATATTATATGCTTTCAAACAGATTTCCAAATTTTGGTTAAAATCGGATGACTATATCTTATAGCTGCCATAGGAACCATCGGTTGGAAAATAGGTCTTAGTGAGAAAAACTCTTTTGTTTTTAATGTTAGTGTACCCAAACTCGGCCATTATTAATATTACAATCTTTCAAACAGATTTCCAAATTTTGGTTAAAATCGTATGACTATATCTTATTGCTGCCATAGGAACCATCGGTCGGAAAATGGGTCTTAGTGAAAAAAACTTTTTTGTTTTCAATGTTAGCGTCCCCAAACTCGTCTATACCTAATATTTAATGCTTTTACACAGATTTCCAAATTTTGGTTAAAATCGGATGACTATATCTTATAGCTGTCATAGGAACCATCGGTCGGAAAATGGGTCTTAGTGAAAAAACTTTTTTGTTTTCAATGTTAGCGTCCCAAAACTCGTCTATACCTAATATTAAATGCTTTCACACAGATTTCCAAATTTTGGTTAAAACCGGATGACTATATCTTATAGCTGCTATAGGAACCATCGGTCGGAAATTGGATCTTAGTGAAAAACACTTTTTAGTTTTCAATGTTAGCGTCCCCAAACTCGTCTATAACTAATATTATATGCTTTCACATCGATTTCCAAAATTTTGGTTAAAATCGGATGACTATATCTTATAGCTGCCATAGGACCGATCGGTCGGAAAATAGGTCTTAGTGAGAAAAACTCTTTTGTTTTAAATTTTATCGTTCTTAAACTCGGCGATTTTTAATTTAATATGTTTTCAAAAAGATACGCGAAATTTGGACGAAGTCAGACGACTTTCTGTCGGAAAATTCTTATAACTCTGAAACTCTGATATTTTAAAAACCGCATTTGCAAGGGAATAAAAACTTCGGCACAGTCGAAGTCTTGGCCTTTTCGTTGTATAATTTTGATGTTAAAAATTGAAATTAAACTATAAAATTACAGTTTTATTTTTAGGTGGAAAAGGCGTTGTTGTAATCGAGTCGGAGTATGCTTGAATTCTCCTCAGAGTGTTTTTGAAGAGTCTGAGATTATAAACAAAAGCGACTTTTGTCCATTAACGAAAAAATGCAGCAATAATTGTCCCCACAAATTGAAAGTGTCATTCAGTTTGTTAATTTTTTCTACTTTTCTCCGACCTTTCTAACTTTTAGAAATCTTTTCCAGATTTCCGTAAATCGGAACTACTCACACAAACTGTGCCTAGTGCACGCCTTCTCCATTTTGCCTCATTCAGTTGCGTTGCCAATTAAATCGATGCCCCCGTGTTACAAGAGGGGAACCATTTTCGTTTTTGGTTAACTGAATTTATTGGCCATGCCTCCGCTTAGCTGGCACAAAAACCCTCTGGTTTGGCCATTTTCTTCTTCCTCCGTGTTGTGCTCTGTGTTGTATGTGTTTGCGTGCTTAGGACCCTGTTGGATTTTATGAGCGCTCTGGACGATCAAGTTCAATTAATTGCACGTCTTATACACGCAGCAGCCCAGCAGCCATGTGAAGCCATGTAAACAGGCAGTTGCTCTCTCGGTTTTGCGTGTATTTTGGCCAGTGGCCAATGGCCCTGCTGTTTGTCCAGTGAGTCAGCTCAGGCCATGCATAAGGTGGAAGACGCCCAAAGCATTTGCGGACAAAAACGCTTAACACTTAACTGAACACTGAGCCCAGCGTCCGGTCCCCTGAATTGAACAACACTTACTTAGTACAGGACCAGTACGAGATGGTGTCACTGCACTGTGGCTAAAAATTCGACTTTTGCTGCTTATTCGGTACATTAAGAAAACCAGCTTTAGATTTAGCTTTTTTGCCCATAGTCCATTAGCTGATGCAGCACCATTAAACCTTAATCGGTTTAATGGACATATCACATCAAAATTTATATGCAGCCAAAAATGGCAGATGGCTAAACCAATCGAGAGGACCTACACACGTGTGTGATGGCCAACTTGGATGCCCTGGATCTGGTAAATCCACTTAACCATTAGCACTGATTGCAGGGAATCCCCCCCCCCCCCCCCCCCCGCCCAGCCTACTAATTCGTTCTTTATGGCTTTGATTGATTTAGGTTTTAATTTATTTAATTATCAGCCTGTTCACACCTGTTGCATTTTATGACAGCTTCTGGCTGTGCAGAAATTTGTTTATTGGCAATATAAAACCCCCCTTTACACTCCCTAAAAGAACAAGAGCATAACGGGGCTGCTCAAATGAAGTGAAATGAACAAAATCGGCTTGGCTTAAGATACAGCATATCAGTGCGGCAAATTACTTTCAATAGCATTAAATGCTTACATTCTGCCAAGGCATAAAAGCAAATCAGAAGCATAAAAACACACACCCACACACACACACACACACCCACACACACACTGAAGCAACAACAGGTTGGTCCAACTCCGCCACTTAATCGTGACAGTTGGGGCTTCCTCCCTGTGTGCGCGCAGATTTTATAGGTTATCTGGCCTGAACATAAAACGGAATATCTATACATATTTCATGTCAAGCAATTTTTTTTTTATTAGTATTATTTATTTATTATTGGCTTTCACCAACAGAAACAGTCGGTAGCCATATGGCTTATGATAAAGGGTTTGGTTTATATGAGAGAACATTGAGTGCTTCTCGTTTTTTTTATAGAAAGAGAATAAATCCTGTAAACTAACGCCCAAAAAAAAAGTTTAGCTAATGAATTGAGACATTTTTTTTTAAAGTTTTTGTGCGCTTAATAATTATTATTAAATATTGTTGTATGGCGGGAGTGCTGAAGAAACGTGTTTAATTTATGATATACAAACCAATTATATTATAGATCGGTTTTTATTTCATCTTCCCTTAGCTGGTCTGACATTAAAACAGACCAATTCACTTGAACATTCACCTTGCTGGCCATTGCTCCAACGCTTTGGTCCAAAATGTGTCTGAACACAAGTCATCTAGGATGAAACGGGAGAGGTCTCAATTCCGGCATCAAAAGCCGTCGAAATTGAAGTTGAAATTTCAACTCAAACAAAAAAGAGAGCAAAAGTTAAAGTAGGTTCAAGCCGACTTCGACTTCTCACTCACGATATTTATTTATTTATTTAGAGTCAATAAAAAAAGGGCTCTCAACAAAAATATAAATACGTTACAAAAATTCTTATGAGCTAAGAAAGCCTATAGCTTGGTACGGAGATACTTGAGAAAAATGTGCGAAATCTCTGCGCATTATTTCGTCAATAGCAAGTGCGAAATAAGGCTCTCATCTCTAGTTGTTTTGCTTACAAATTCAGCTTGGTGGGAAAATTTAAGCTAATTAATAGCGAATAGTTATGGTGGCCTCCAATGATGCAATAGTTGCTACAATAGCTTTATGTGCTTACAGTGTTAGGTTAATCCTTACTTGCAGTAAAAATCCAAGTGGGGGCAGATGTAAACGTAAATAAATCGCGAATAATAAAATCGTTTTTAGGTCCATAGTGACCTTTATTTGTAATTTTTCAATAATTCCCTCCAATAGGCAAATGGTGCTCTATGGACACAACAGGAAAAGGGGCTGAATCGACAGTTTGTGCCATGTCATCTCGTTGTTATGTACTCATAATGCAACGGCATAGATTAGGAGATTTCGTCCCAAGTGCGGCCATTGAAAAGTTGTGCAGCTCATCCGTTCGACATACAAAATCGCCGTCATCCACAATGGAATCACTTTGTGCTGGGTCAAAGTTCCTCATCATCGACCATTATAACGTATTTATTTATATGCATGGCATACGGACACCTTCTTTGCGCCGACAAGTCTGGCAAAAACGGAAGTCCGGATAGCAATGCCCCGATTCACAGCAAATTGTGGTCACAGACTTTATTAGAGCTAGCAAAATCTTTAATAATTTAGAGACCCTATACTTATGTAGGAACATGAAAAAAATAAAATAAAAGATTAAAAATAATTATTTTAATTTATTAATATAAAAAAGAAAGAATAAGACCCGTAAACGATTGTGCTGGGCATAATCAGTTGTGCATCTAGGCAAGAGAAAACAAAATTGTCTACACGGTGCGTGTAGTAACGTCAATCCTAAACGAAACGTATTTCGCCCTGCCACTTTGCACACGCTAAATGTAGAATGCAGAAAGCTACACGTGGCGTGCAGAAAAACTGCATGTAACATATAGAAATAAAACAAGCAAACGCCGCATGTAGAGAAGTTAAATGCTGCGTGGGCAAAGGGAAAGTCTACACAACATTAGACAATAAGCATATTTCCAATTAACTTTTACATTTTTCATGAAGTAATCTGAATACCACACGAACGCTTTAGGGTTTCTACACTAACGTTTCGATATTGAAATCCTACATGCGTGTGTGAAAATTCTAAATGGAAAATGTAGCTCAAGATCAGTACTGAATTTGTACATTTCATTCACGTGGCACGTAGGTTTTCTAAATTAGTGCTAAGATTTACAAATGCTAAATGCTAAATGTAGGAAATCTACACGAATCGTTTGCAAATTGCAGTTGCAAGCAAATATTGGTTTGTGCTTTTACGCAGATTCAATACAAGTAATGACTTAGATGCCTTGCCTTACACGCGCGCCGTGGCAGAGCCGTCTAAAACATCATTCCAATCGTGTTTCAGACCAAGGGCCTGGAATTCAACTCCCCCTAGAGTAAGTTAAAATTTAAAAAAAAATAAATATAACATTGTTTAATGTGTTGTTATTCAGAACCAAACTTGGTGGGTCGGTGGACCTTCTTCTGCACAGAAAAAAAAAATATACAAAATCTTCAGGAAAATGTCGGACTTCTACACGTTATTACCGGGATTTTCAACCCATTACATTTGTATATCTTTTGTACATGCCGCGTGTACTTTTCTCATTTCAACACTTGGCATGTAACTTTTCTGCATGCCGCGTTTATATTTCTGATTCCTATTGCTAGTTTGTTCCGTCTATTATTCTTTAAAAGTCCTTCACTGCTAGTTGTAGGAAATGAGCGGCTCACTTGATCGAAGCTATTGAGTGAATGAGTACATCCTTCAAAAGTTTCTTTTCATCAAAGTCTTCACCCACAGCTTTAATAATGTTTTTCCCATTATCCGATGTTATGGAGTAAATTCGCTGCTTGGAAATTGAAAACTTTTCTAATATATTTTCTATTTCCGTACTTAAGTTCATTCCAGAATGTTTTTTATGCAGCTCAATTATTCCCAGTGTCTATAACGATAATACGGGGCATTAACGCCCAAAATGCCTCTTCCATGTCTCGAAGCGATATCAATTTTTAAGGATATAACTTTGTTCTTCAATAATTCGAAAAGATTTCCCTTAACCAAGTCGTATTTTTCTGTTACGTGTTGCATAACATTGCGGGATGTAATGGGGTCCATTTGTAATCCGCGAAAAATTTGCTCCATCAACTTCTTGAAGGGCGCCGAGTCCAGGAGGGTAAATGGCATCTTCTCTCCAGTAACCAATTGGACACAAATATCTTTTACTTCAACTTGCGTAAAAGCCACTTCAAATTTTGTTTTCTTCCCTTTAAAAGAACGGTCACAAAGTTAACACTTTGAAATCTTTTTTCCGAGTCTAAACTAAAACGAGAGAGCCAAGCTAACTTCGTCTGTGCCGAAGTTTTTATACCCTTGCATATGCAAATGTCACAGTTTAAGAACGTTTACATAAAAATCAAAAATTTTTCTAACTAAAACCCATTTTCCGACAGATATACATCTGATTTTGACCAAATTTCGCGAATCTTTTTGAAAACATATCAAATTAACAAACGCCGAGCTTCAGAACGATAAAATTAAAAACAAAAAGTTTTTCTCAGTAAGACTCAATTTCCGACCGATCGGTCCTAGTGCAGCTATAAGATATAGTCATCCGATCTTGACCAAAATTTGCAAATCTGTTTGAAAGCATATCCGCCGAGCTTGAGAACGCTAACATTGAAAACAAAAAAGTTTTTCTCACTAAGACCCATTTTTGACCGATGGTTCCTATGGCAGCTATAAGATATAGTCATCCGATTCGGTAGGTTCCGACATATTAGCAGCGTGCAGTAAAAAGAAGACTCTGTGCAAAATTTCAGCTCGATAGTTTTAAAACTGAGAGACTAGTTTGCGTAGAAACAGATGTACAGACAGACGGACAGACAGACGGACAGACAGACGGACAGACAGATAGACAGACGGACGGACAAAGCTCAATCGACTCAGCTCGTCGCCCTGATCAAGAATATATATAGTTTATAGGGTCGGAAATGAATATTTCTATGCGTTGCAAACTTCTGGGCAAAATTATAATACCCTTTGCAAGGGTATAAAAATTTCGATCAACTAAGTCCCGAATACGACCCATCGCGATCTACACTCTAATGAAATAAGAATGCTTAGACGAAATGATCGAAATATTGGAAGTTTCCCTATTTAATAGTCAATTTCGAACTAAATTAATCAGCCTATAGGTGCACTCACTTCGACATCTCATTTCCACAGTCAGCAACAGCCTACAAAGTTATACACGTTATTCTTCACATGATCAAAAAAACGATAATCGGCCTCGTTTTGAAACAAACTTCGGGTTTTGTGTAAACGTATGAATTGCCCATTTTACTATTATGCCCTCGAAATTGGGAAAATACGTCATATTTTGTACATTTTTTTGGATACTATAAATGGATATTCGACATATATTTAGTAATCAACATTATTTATTATTTAATATCTTTAATATTGATCCTTCAAGGACATGATATATATCAATGGAAAGGTATTGAAACACAGATCATGGATATATGAATGCTTTTGTAATGCACCGCTTGGTTTAAATTATATTCAAAATCAATTTTTAAGCCTTGTTTTCAATTCTAAAGTTAAAATAAGTATTATTTTTCAATTTTTATTTTAAAAATTGAAAATAAAAGTTAACGCTGTTTTTGGATTGGTTACTCAAAATTCAGACATTAGGTGTCTCCAACAATATCTCGGACACTTATTTGGCTCTGATTTTTTTTAATCCCATAACTCTTATTTGCGATCCCTGTCGAACAAAGGCTTACATACAGAACTACAGCACTGTTTGAGAACACTACTAGGAATGTTGTCAGGGCCAGGGAAATACCTTTATGAGGATTTTAGTGATAAGTAGAAAGCTTTCAGTAATCGAGGGAGCATAAATCGAGTTAGAAGAAAAAAATTTTATAAGGATATGAAGTGCTAGTAAAATGGAAAGAGGAATAAGTTGAATAAAAATAAGAAACAATTAAGAAGGTAATGATGAAGAAATGTTTAGGGTCCTCTGAAATTGAATTTTGCACCGGGCAAGATATTTCTTATATCACTCAGAGCTAAAAAGTGTAAAGTGTTAGATTTTGCTATTGAATAATTATTCGTATACATCAGTGTTTGACTTGATGTTGAACTATATTTAAACGAGTGATGTTTACGAACTCTGCCAGCAATACAAAGTGAGAGAGTCTGTCTGCTTGTTTGTGTATAGCGTTTTGTTAATTGTAAGAATTTAAGAGTCCGGTCATTCGAGTCGGACAACATAAAATGGCTTTGACTTACAAGCAATATGTGCAGGCAGTACTAAGTATATTGCCCTCACTGTTTATATAAACAGTTTCTAAATCATTTCAAATTTTAAATAAGTTGTAATAAAACTAATTGAAAATGTATTTTGTCACTGTCATTTAATAATTTTGATTTTGAAATTAATTCAATTTTTAACTAATACTTTGCCCATCCATTTTTTACTGCCTGCACTTAATTTCTTTTTGCATAATGCATTTGGTTTATTACCCTTTTACGCTCTACGGGATTTGCTGGTAATGCCATCATAAATATTTTAAGCAATTTCTCTTCTAATTGAAATTCACAACTTTGTTAATTTTGCATTATTTTTTAGTTGGCTGATTTGAGTTACTCTCAAATGCATTTAAATGCTAACTTTGGGTCATTGTGAAATTTGGTAAATTTGTTTTTCATATTTTTCACACAATTTAACCTAAAATGTGTATAAAATATTTGTTAAGCTGTTGACGCGCTGCAAAAAATGTAATAAATTGCAACCACAAAAATTAAAACTTTGTCTGTTAAAACTTTTTCAAATGAAAATGTAAAAAAAAAGCAATGTTTACTTTAGACCAAAATTATATTTTTTTTTTTTGATTTTCAAAACGTAAACTCCCTTCAGCCAGTGATTTTTTGGGAACTTAATTGATAGGACTCGAACAACTAATAGTTGTGGAAAGGCAAGTGGCGTATATGTTTAATGGGGAACCAATTGAAACGGCAATTTATATGCCGACAAATGCATTAGTTTTTCTACTGAATTGGCTTGAATGGTATTTTTTAGAATAGATACTTTGGGTGCTTAAAGCTCAAGCTGAAATTTTTCAATAAACTCGCAAGGAAATAGTCGAATTTGAGATCTTATTCTCCGAGTTTAATTTTCTGATACAGAATGCATCTACCAATATATTCCAATCGAATGCATAACAAATAACTCTGAAATCTTGAAACTGGAATGGAACTGGAATAATACTTAATCAATAATATAGTTTTAGGTAATTAAAATAACCTGCATTTTCGCTCATACTTAACCCTCTAAGCCGACTTTCTACAATAATTGAATAGCTTTAAGGGAAAAAAATTGTAGTGCATGTTCACTGAGTTTGTGAAGTGTTTGCACCATTTTCGTCCATTATCTCGACCCAACCAACAATTTTTTTTTTTTTTAATATTATTATTTATTTAGTTTCTACATTTTCTGTTACCTTATGTAAATTTGGCAACTTAATTTAGATTGTGTAGATATCCTCATAACTTATCTGTTTATGTAAGTTTGATTTCAAGTGTAATGTATCTAATTATGGGCGAGTTGTTTTGAGATGATATAAAATATATTTAGTGTCAAGTTTATTGAATGGGAGTTAGTTGCTAAGTTAGTATATTTGTCTGTTGGGAAGTTCCCTAGGGAAAAGTTTTTTGAGGCGTCGTCTTACTCTACTTCCTGCTTTCTTTCGTCTGCTCAGGAGTCTTCTGGCTAGTGTGTTGGGGTAACTTGTTAGTCTCTCCACGTAATCACCTGCCTGTTTATTGATTACGTCACCAATCTTGGGCACACTGAGGTCACTCTCCAAATGTCTTGTGCACATATACCAGGGTGCTCCCGATAGTCTACGCAGACACCTTGATGGAAGCACACAGAGCTTTCTCAGTTGGGATTTTGCAACTATTCCATATACTTGGATCCCATATCTCCAGGCAGGTGCTATGATTGCTTTGTATATATGCACCTTATTTCGGAGTGAGAGCTTGTTTCTGTTAGAGAGAAGCCATCCCACTTTCTTTACTCTGCCATATAGTGACCTTACAAGCGCGTTTATATATGCTCCGAATGTAAGGCGCTTGTCCAGATATATTCCCAAGTATTTAAGTCCAGGTAAGTGACGTAATAGCTGATGGTTGAAAAATACGCCTGGACACTCATCATGACGAAGTTTATATGTTACACTGACACATTTAGCTAGGTTAAGCTCAATGTTCCATCGTTTCACCCATCAGCTGAATCGATACAAATACTGTTGAACGACATCAGTGGCATCATAAATACACGAGTCTCTCGCCATAATACTGTTGCAATGGGTAAGTCTTGGGGGTCTTTAATGGGTAATGAATCCGTCGAGAGTGAAATTTGTGACCCTATTCAGCTGCTCAGAAGTTCCGTGTGACTTTCTAAACCCGAACTGAAAAGGAGGCATTCTGCATCTCACCCCATCGATTGCCATGATTCGGGCTAGAATACACCTCTCGAAAATTTTTGCTATTGTGGATAGGAGGCTGATCGGACGGTATGAATCGACCTCAGACGGGCTTTTCCCAGCTTTATGGATCATTACGATCTGAGCCTTTTTCCACGCCTTCGAAAAGTGACCCAGTCGCAGTGCCGCGTTGAAAATTTGGACCAGAAAGAGGAAATGATTTAGCTGATCATGCCGCAAATCTAAAATTGGATGTTTCCATTTTTCACCACGTTTTAACTCTGGTTGGGAGGGTCGGAGAGATAATGGAGATCGACCTGGCGAAGGTCGCTGACAGGATGAAGACCGTGTTGTCCATTGAGCACTGCGTGGGCGACCTTGCATTTGCTTGTTTTGAAATGATACCAATTTAGCTGCAATCGCTTCCCGAAATTCGTAGAGTTCGAGAGTTTTGCTCGCTTTTCTGGTTTCCGTGTTTTCTTTGAATATATAGTACGATAAAATATTCGAGTTGCGCAATCCTACATTAAGGCTCTAGTGTGGTAACGGCCCATAAGATCTACGCCGCCCATATGGGCTTAATATTCGCGAATAATTTGTGGACAATCAATATCTAAGTACCGCTTAGATTTTCTTTTTTATCGAGCTGTGTTCGATACTCTATCATGCGAATTGGTCGTTGTAAATGGCTTGACTCCAACATGGATGGACAGCAAGCGAACGGCTTTGTTGTCGCTTCACAACACATTGCTTACTTGGACATCATAAAATGTGCCCACATACTCATCCGAAAATCTTCAATCATATTCATTATATTTGTATCAAAAAGTAACAAAATAGCTGAAATGGAGTTTCGATATCCAGGATTTCAGCTGGCAGCTTCGAGTCTCCCTGAAAAGCTATGTCATTGATATGTAACAGCATCGATTGCTGTCGCTGTATTGTATTGATTCAATGCCTATACAAACAAATGAATAAGTAGAATTTCATTTAACGAATTACCGCATCTTACTCAAACCATTGAAGCCATTAGAACAGCGGTGGGCATTAAATTTGAGTTTGGGAGCAACCCAAAAACAACCGTTTTCAGCGAGTATCTATCGCCCAAAATGCAGCTGTTGCGCCGTCTGTGTGCGCGTCTTGTAGGCGCCGTGCTCCGACTCGCATGGACTTTGTTGTTTTTCACAATTGTAGCGAGCTAATTCCGACGCGACGCAGTTTATTATGAGACTGACTGGCGCCAATTGCAGAAACAAAAATCTTGGAGCAATGGGAGCAAGGGCTTGCCCAACCGCTGCACTAGAAAATGGTGCTCCACATTCAAATGATGGCAACGGCGACATTTTCAATGTTTTATGAGTAGGCTTAGATTCATGAAACGTATTTTCTACATTTTCGACTGTGTCTAGGCTAAAGTCAAAAGACAAGTCCACAGCCGTAGCTGTTTAATCGTCGGTATTGACAGAATCAAACATGTCCAGAAGTTGTTCATCAGTCAAAGCCGACAATTTGTAGCTTTTTTCTCTTCAAACTCAATTTCTGTGTAGTAAACAAAATACTTGCCATGTAAACGTGCCTTGTCGATGTGAAATATTTCTTCTTCAAACTCAATTTCTGTGTAGAAACTTGCCATGTAAAAGTGCCTTGTCGATATGAAATATTCTCAAAGGCCCAAGAGTGTCTTAAGGCACTTAGCGCTGCAAAAAACTCTGAAAGATTTTAATCATATAATTGACATGATCCTAGGGAACCGCCAAAAATAAATTAAAATGATCTAAGACCCAAGCACCTTTTTTTAAAGGACATAATATGATAAGTGTCTTGAGTTACGCTTAGGTGCTATTTTCAAAAGTTTGCAAAACTGGAAAGGTACTCGTTATGAACTCTGATTAGTGCTTAAATGCCTCTGCTGAATGCAACTATTTTTTTTATATTTATATAAGGTGCATTAAGTGAACTATTATGAGTTTCAATATTTATTCGTAAAAGGACCTAACCTATTTAGATTATGTCGATTCCCACTTCAAATAAATTACTTATTCCGACTTATTCTGATTATCTTTAAGAATTAAAGTAGAAATCTGTGATTTGTTTAACTTTTACCTCCAGGCTCTTGGCCAATTTGTTGTGCTTTCTGATTAACTTGCTTAAATCTTCTTGTGCATATGTGGGAGTCTTTGTGTGTGTGTGTTGGTATGTACACATATGTCTGTGGGTAAATTGTGTGTTTGTGTTCATCTAATGCTCTGTCACTTTTTGTTTGTTTTTCTTGCCCGCTGCCATAATTTACCGACTTGTTTTGTGCCTTTTAGTCATTTCCATAAATTTTTATTATGTTTGGCTGCTTACAGGTGACAGTCAACGCCTTGAACACACACACTCAAACACACACACACACACACATATAGCCACACAGTCACATGCTCCACCAAGTAGAACGAAAATTGCTTTGTCGGTTTATTAAGCGCATTTTGTGGAATTTTTAATGCCAAATATTCAACTTTTTTTCGGATACCCCCAGAGAAAGAAAAAAAGGCAAAGTTTGTTTTATTTGCATTTTTCTTTCGGTTTTCATTTGTATTTCCTTTTTTTTCCTATGTATTTATCGCATTTTCAACTTTTTTTTGTTGCTTTCTTTGGTATATTTGGAATATGTTGCAATTTCAACATCATAAAAATGCAAATGGAAGGGCACACACACACACCGACCAAAATATTAAGCCGATTTTGCACGGAAGCTTGAAAATTTGAAACATTTTTGGTAACATATTAGCTTAGCCCGGGCTTAAATGTCCCTCCCGCCATTTATAGCTGATGGCAGGACATTGATTTTTTGAGTTTCTGGATGGGATTACCCAAAATTTATTAATAGTATTAATTCGGCAATTAAGCAATGCAAATTTACTACAAAATTGTAGTTTAAGCAGGCAACCAATAACGTGGTAAAAAAAAGCTTCAATTGAACAGTTAATAGCCTGAAATAACAAAAGCCTGCATAAACAAATTATTGACTATTTTTTTCAGAGGTTTGGCCTACATATGATTTGACAATAAAAGATGTAACCTTTTAAAACAATTTTTGAATAATTTTAGTTAAGAAAACAGAGGAAAGCTAACTTCGACTCGACCGAAGTTAATATACCCTTGCAGCTTGATGGCGCCACTACTTTGAGCATTTACTTGTCAGTTTGTTATATGGCAGCTATACGATATATTTATCCGATTTTGACCAAACTCCCCAAAAACTGATTACATTCACAACTGGAAGGTATAAAGACGCTACCATTGAAAACATAAAAGTTTTTCTCACTATAACTACTTTTTCGACCGATGGTTCCTATGGCAGCTATATGCTATAGTCATCCGATTTGGATCAAAACTGGTAGAATTGTTTAGTAGCATATAATATTGATTAGTGACAAGTTTGGGAGCGATTGCATTGAAAACAAAGTTTTTACTACTAAGACTTTTTTTCAGACATATCTTTTGTATGGCACCAATACTATATAGTTGTCCGATTTTCATAAAACTTGGTGGAATTATGTGAAAGCTTAGAAAACTTCGAAATACGAGGTTTGGGGACATTTGCGTTGAAGACAAAAAAGTTTTTGAGATGTGGAAAAAATTTTGAACCGATCGGAACACGTCCACCCTCGCCGCCCATATGATCATATTCTACGTATACGTAATTTTATTTTTAAGTTTAATGTTTTTATTAAACCTTTTTATACTCTGTACCGAAGGTACATAGAGTATATTAAGTTTGTGCAAAAGTATGTAACAGGGAGAAGGAATCATTTCCGACCCTATAAAGTATATATATTCTTGATCAGCATCAACAGCCGAGTCGATATAGCCATGTCCGTCCGTCCGTCCGTCCGTCCGTATGAACGAAGAGATCTCAGAGATGGTAAGAGATAGAGGTTTGACATGTATGGGGCATATATTTCTTATACTTGCAGGCAGATCAAGTTTATTTTCAATTTTTGACACGCCCCCTCCCGCCCCCGCAATTTGGAAAAAACGTCATATCTCCTACAGTTTTGAAGATAGATCGTTCATACCTTCTAGAGATACCTTGTAAACAAAATTATTTATCGATTTGCTGAAGGAATGATAAAGATCGGATGAACGATACTCAAGTTATGAGCAAAAAACGGCCAATAAACACCCAGCACCACCCCACCCACCACCGCAGCATTCTATTGAACGTCAATCTTAGTGAGAGAGAGAGAGAGAGAGAGAGTGAAACTTAGAGATGAGCGCGTATAACTCGTGAGCAAATGCGAGCGGAAACGTTAAGGGTACAGAGTATGTTATAGTCGGGCTTGACCGACTTTCTTTCTTGTTTTTTATTCAATTTGAGGTCTAGTTTTAACACAATTACTTAATTACAATCAATTTCTTCTTCATCTAGTTCAAATGAATATATTTTATCCCCTTCGTAATCAGAATCAATATTATCTTCGAAGTTTTTAAGTGGAAGGTCGCTCTTATTTTCTATTTCAAAGTGTGGTTCTTCTAAAAGTGCCATGACACTTTTCGGCAACACTTTATTTTTGTATTGACCTGACCTTTTCTTAATCTTAATACTCAAAAGAACGGGTCCTATTTGGGTACTATTGAAGTCTGTATTATCTCCATGGATCCATGGATTAAAATTGTATGTAAAGTAGGCGACATTGGATTTGAGGTTTTCTCGCGGAGCTGCTGAAATTTAATTCATCGCTGTCCAAAGTAATTGTAAGTTGTCATTGTCGAAGAAAGCCATTTTGAGTGTTCCAACTTAAAATTGGAGATTGTTCTGTTACATTTGTGCAACTTTTTCTGTATGAAGCGTGTAAAATTGGTGATTTTTTTAATAATATTATTTATTGTCTCGAGGCTTATATTTTGAATTTGGCTCTACTCGATACTCCAATCCGAAATCGCTTTGTCTTTCCTATTATTGGCAAGCCATACATCGAGAAGGGTCGCATGGCTGAACTCAATCTTTCCTGAAAATACGAAAATTGACGGAGAACGGGCAAAATCGGATAAAAATTATTGATAACAAGTGCATACTTCCAAGAACAATTTAACTTAACCCTCTAGTGCCCAAATTTTCTTTTATAAGAAAAAAATTATTTTTGGATTCAGTATGTATCAAAAGTGAATGTTTGTTTTAGAAAAACTTTTACTTTTGCACGGATCGAGTTTTATAGGACTATATCCTTGGACCGCCTAGAGGCGGCTTTGAGAAGGTAGGCCAACAAAAAATTAGGTAATCAATTCTTTTGTTTACACGTTTTATTATAAATGATATAAAGAAAGGCTCCAAAAACAAATAAAATAACAATTAAAACTAAAGTTACTTAAATTCACAAAGCTTCAAATATTTGGGTACAAAAAGTTTGATTACTTATTTTTGATGAAAATCATAGAAACAGTCTTTTTTCTGGGAAAAGCACAGGTTTATATTACATTTACGGCAGACAATTTGAGTTTCGGAAGTACAACCAGGAAGCTTACAGGTTTTTTTGTCAGCGCGTGATAAAAACATTGGAAAATGCTCGACGGTATCGTAACGTACATCATTAATCGGAAGGAAAGTTTTCTTCCCTGTGCATTTATTTTGCTTTCCATCAACTTGTCGCGGGCGCCCGGTTCCTTTTGGCAGATAAGGAGTTTGTTGCATGCAAAGCACATATGCGACCTCTGATCGGAAGTTTAGCAATTGGTATTTTGTGTTATTAGCGTCGGGCTGGTTTATTCGGTGGAACAAAATGTAAGCGTTTACCATGGCTAAATCAAGCATATGTGTAAATAGTCGATTTGTATACTTGTTGCTCTTTACGGGAATTTTTAATTAAGTCGACACCACCCATGTGGCTGTTGTATTCGTGGATAACATTTGGGCAATTTATGTCAACGTACTTTTTTTCGGATCGAAGAAAACGTGAAACCTGACCTTTTAAATTCGTTTCATTCAGGAAAGGCTTTGTGCCCGCGTAAGTTGAAGCAAGTCGTACTGCCTTATTGTCCTTCCTAATCGTCAAAGACAGTTCGACTCCTGATACAGATCCACAAAATTCTGTAGAATATCCACACATTTGTTTCTTGAGGTCGCTGTCAGATGGCAGCTTACAATTTTGAATTCGATTCGAGCGAATAGTTCCCAAAGAAAATATTCCCCGGGACTTGAGATATACAAGAAGCGGCAAGGAAGTATTATAATTGTCAAAGTAGATAATCTAATTTTTGAAATCCGGAACATTGCGTGACAATCGAACAACTACATTTGCTGCCGCACCAAGATCTGGTGAGCCAGTTTGAACAACGTTGTCAGCTGCTCCACAATATATCTCGAAATTATAGCAAAAGCCAGAAGAGTTACACAAATTGAAGAATTTCACTCCCCATTTGTGTGGTTTGTCTGGTAAATATTGTCTAAGAAAGGTCTTCATCTTCGTTGCACACATTTGTTCATCCACAGATAAGCGTTGGCGCATCGGAACTGACTGAAACTTCTCATTGAAGTGATTCACGAGCGGCCGTATTTTGTATAAAGGATCGTGGTCGGCAGAATCCTCGGAGGGCAACTTACTATTATCATTAAAACGCAAACTACCTCGTATTTTTTCAAAGCGATTTCTTGACATTGTGTTCTGAATTGTTCCAAATGCGTACTCTCCCCAATATGAACGAACATTTGGGTAGCGAAAAACTGACATCAGTAAACTTTTTATATTATTTTAAAAAAATATTTATATTTTGCACTTTTTACAAAATAATTATTTCGTCCGAGTTGCACAAATTTTCTGCTTCAAATGACTACAGCAGCTTGCGCAAGCTCTAGTATGTATTCCAAACGCAACGAACTTAATTTTTGGACTTCCCCGAATTTGAAAAAACGCAAAACCGAGTCAAAAGGAATGAAAAGAATAAAATAACGGTGTTTTTAACCTTACCCGTCTAGAGGTGGTCTTGGGCACTAGAGGGTTAATTACATTTTGGCCGAAGGTGGGCGAAAGTTAGTTTTAACTCCACAGTACGCAGGTGTTTTGTTTAGGTTTTTCTCTGGCTAAGGACGTCATCCAAAACATATTAAAAATAAACATATTACACATAGAACACAATTGCAAAATATTATTTGCAAATTACACATCTTTGGCTATATTTTCCATATTTCCTACAAATTTATTGACCACTACCTGCCAATCTCCTTTATTGCAAAGTTGTGGTTTATTTTCCCGCTTTTTTGGCCAACAAACAGCAAAGCGAAGATCAGACTTTGCAGGGCTGGTAAAAGCTCATATCTGTTGCATTTCTATAACTTTTGTTTTTATACTCTGTACCGAAGGTACATAGAGTATATTAAGTTTGTGCAAAAGTATGTAACAGGGAGAAGGAATCGTTTCCGACCCTATAAAGTATATATATTCTTGATCAGCATCAACAGCCGAGTCGATATAGCCATGTCCGTCTGTCCGTCCGTCCGTCCGTCCGTCCGTCCGTCCGTCCGTCCGTCCGTCCGTATGAACGAAGAGATCTCAGAGATGGTAAGAGATAGAGGTTTGACATGTATGGGGCATATATTTCTTATACTTGCAGGCAGATCAAGTTTATTTTCAATTTTTGCCACGCCCCCTCCCGCCCCCGCAATTTGGAAAAAACGTCATATCTCCTACAGTTTTAAAGATAGATCGTTCGTTTCTTCTAGAGATACCTTGTTAAATTGTTTGAATTGTGGTACTTAAAGAGTCCTCTTTAATAATATGTAGCTAAAATCAACAAATTTCGTCATCAAAAATTCGACTTTATGCCAAAAATTTGGCCATCCAGCCCAGAGTGGCAGCTATATGCTTTATGTTTATACCCGTTACTCGTAGAGTAAAAAGGGTATACTAAAGTCTTGGAAATGTATGTAACAGGCAGAAGGAATCATGTCCGACATATAAAGTATATATATTATTGATCAGCATCAACTGCCGATCTCATTTTTATACCCTGTTCCCATTAAAAATGGGAAAAGGGGATCATGAAGTTGTGCAAATGTATGTAACAGCCAGAAGCAAGCTTCGCCGACCCTATAAAGTATATATATTCTTGATCAGCATCAACAGCTGAGTCGATATAGCCATTTCCGTCTGTACGTCTGTATGAACGCACAGATCTCAGAGATGGTAAGAGATAGAGGTTTCACATGTATGGGACACAAACTTAATATACTCTGTGTACCTTTGGTACAGAGTATAAAAAGACAAAAATAAATTAGGCATTTTTTTTTAGGTGATGGGGTTTTAGGAGTGATTGGTGTGGTGTTGGTAGTGGATGTCTTGGTGTTTGATTTTCTTCTTTTTGAAAAATTTATATAAATTGTAAATAATTAATCCGCCGATACTGGGACTTGAACTCAGTACCTTCTGCGCACTGAAACACTGACACCACCGCTTTACCATCGAGCGTCAACTGTTAGGCTCAACCAGTTGCAGTATAAGAGCAGAGATTTTTGCAGCCTGAGCTCTTATACTGTAACAGGCTGCGCTTAACAATCGTCTAATCGGTCGTGCCAATATGTTATTAAACGAAGACGTTGTGGCTCGAGATTTATAAGATTCCAAGGTTCTTGAAAACGAGATTTTCAATCTAGATTTAAGATTGATTTTTTTTTTTGTCAGTGTATGAACGCACAGATCTCAGAGATGGTAATAGATAAAGGTTTTAAATATATGGGACATATACTACTTATACTACTTATACTTGCAGACAGATCAAGTTTATTTTCCATTTTTGCGCAATTTGGAAAAAACTTCATATCTTCCACTGTTTCGTAGATAGATGGTTGGAACTTTCTCGGATGAACGATACTCAAGTTATGACCAAAAAAAAGACCAGTTAGCTACCCCCATCCTGCACCGCAGCATTCCATTCAACAAACACAATCTTATAGAGAAAGAGAGAGCAAATGCGAGCGGCGGCCTGAACCGCTACAGAGTATATTAAAGTTGGGCTTGACCGACTTTCTCACTTGTCGTTTACTAACGTAGCAGCAGCCCTTCTCTTAGCCCCTCTTTAAGTGGTAAAATAGTGTCCAGAGCCTTTTAATTTTCGGGCTTTTTTTCAACCCACATATGCATGTGCATAAAAGCTGGGGCTCGTCTGCCTGTTTGTCATTTAAATTTATTTAGTGCAAAGTTGGGGAGACGGGAGACAACAATAGCGACCACAAAAGCCACTAAAGTCTAATTAAAATGTCCGCAGCCGTAACAATGTGGCTGTTGTTCTTGTTGTTGTTGTTGTTGTTGATGCGACAACAAGACCCCCCCTTCCACCCATTAAACCAGACAACTTCAACAACTGCATCAACTTTTGGGCCACACTCTGCCTGTCTGTTTCACCCCCTTTCGGGCCATCACTTTCTTTAATGCTTTAATGGCATTCCTCGAAAATAGTTGAAATAGTTTTTAAAATGCATTTCATGTTCGGTCGCTTGACATTTGGCAGCTTTTTTGGTCTTTTGGCCTTGGAAACTAGACAGTTTGGTGGTGTTAGTGGTGATTGTTGGTCTGGGAACAGCCACGGTACGTATGCGTAATATGTTTTATCAGCCATCTCGCAAATAACAGCAGTTTGTGTATGTTTTATCAATAAAATAACAAACAAACAAAATGTACAAAAAGGAATTCCAAACATAAAACAGAACAGATGTTTATGAGTCACCGGGGCGTATGCGTAATGTGCTAATGTCAATCGTTTAGTATCGATGAGCATTAAACGAAATTTAAATTTCTTTACCTTGACATCTACCCAAATGCCTGAATTGTGTGTCCTTTTAATTAACTTTAACAAACAAACAAAAAAAAAAACATGCGCATGCCATCCAACGCATCTGCTTTGTTTGGTTTGGTTTGGTTTGGTTATTTAATCCATGTGTGCCCACTATATTTGCTTCAATCTGTCTATGTGTTGGTCACAGCTGTTGCTCTCCCCTGCCCTGCCCTGCCCTGCCCTCTCTTCTCACTGGGAAATTATGAAAATTTTATGCAGCACGCCTTTTTGATACGTTGTATGCCAACTAATTAAATTCTTTTTACTGTGATTAAATTAACACAAGCTCAGTAAACAAAAACACACGCCCACCGCTTACCGCCTTACCCCAGGAGACTATGACGTTGACGAGGACAAGAATGAGCCTACCCCAAAAAAGAAAACAAAATAAAAGTAAAGAAAAAATGTGAAATAAAATCACGCAAATGCTTTTTATGTCTCTCTGTGCGCTTTGGAGCAGCCCAACGCTCTGCGGCGACACGTTATGGAGACCCACTTGAGCGGGCACTGCATTGAGGTTATCGTCGTCGCACAGTGGTTCGACATTGAGGTAAACAACAATTGAGGACAATTATTGTGAACCATTCCAGATAGGGGCTGTCTATGTTTCGGTCTTCTCGCATGACCTAACATAAGCTTTAGAGTAGATCGAGTATAGCATTTCCTCATACTTGGTTTTTTTCAAACACCCCCAAAATCTGAAGTATAGGCCAGAAACGGCTTTTAGCTTTTTTACCTCAATTAAATTGATACAATTCGCGCATGGACCGTCTGCTTGTTTATAACCTTGTCAATTCCGAAAGCGACGAGACCAATATAATATTTTACAATTAAGGGTTTTACTGATTTAACGTGATGGCTGAGAAATGCGGCTTACAGATCTGGCATTTTCAACTTTTTTTTTCGAAATTTCTACTTTGACCACGACTTTCTTAAAGTTTATTTTAAGAACCCATGTGCAGTAAGTGGCTATTATTATTTGTTAATGAGCTTAAATTCGCATATAAAACAAAAGATCCGTGCACAGCAAGAACTGTACCCTGGCAGACACGGTTAAGGCTTGTGAAAAGCTGATTGCTCTCTTGGCGCAAGCCCTGGCAAGCGTTCGGCTCTTGTCGGTGTGGCCAAGAGCCGAAAGGCAAAACACACACATGCTCATTTAGGCGTTGCGTGTGTGCGTTTAGCCACTGACACAAAGTTTAATACTTAAAAAAATAGCTTTTCAAGTTTACAAATAAGGCCCAATGATAACTGCATAACCATGATTGTCAGTATACTGAAGAATGATAAAGAATATAGAAACCACTATATAATATAAGGGGAAAAGAAATTGACTATAGCAGCGATGGGCAAAGCCCGCTTGGGCTTCGACGCACGGCCCGTTATTCTGTCTAAAAAGCAATGAGCAATAAAATACTCGGTGGACACAGCGCATAAGAAATTGCCTCGCTTCGAGGTGCGGACACGCACAAGCTGATGTCGCAACAAGTGCAATTGGCTCGCTTCGAAGTGAGTTAAAACAACTAAATCCATGCGTGTCGGCGTCAGACCGTACAAGCAGACTGCGTAGCTCGTGCAGTGTGGGCGATCGAGACTCGATCTGGTCCTCAAATTTCGTACCGACCGCTGCACTATAGCCTAATTAATCCTTATGTGTAACAGTATTCGGAGACCTTTAATATATGCCCAGAAATCGTGAAACATGAATGTAAATGTATTTAAATAAAAATAATTTGAATCTGGCGCCAAACAAAACAGAGCATACTAATAGGGGCACTTCCCAGCAAACAATTTCATATAAAAATACACGTTTTGTAAGCTTTCAAATGTAAGCAAAACGCTTATAAAACGCTGCTGTGACATTTATAAAACGCATCAAAGTAAGCGTTTTATAATCGAAACGGACCCATCGTTATAAGCTTATAAAAGACGATTGCAAAACACGTTTTTTAAAACACGTAAAAACGTTTTTTGCAAACGTGTTAAGTAAATGTTTAATAATTAATTTTTATACGCTTTCCACAAGCTTTGTAAATACGGTTATAAAACACGTATTCTGAATGAAATAATTAAGCGTTTTAAACATTTTTTTTGTGAGTGTTCTTATTAGATTTAAGTTTTATTGTATATGGGGTTTAGTTTATTTAGTTTTATTAATAATAAACGAAATTGAAAATTCAATTAAAGTAGTGGTTTCTCAGTTCTTTTGAGAATTGTTGCTTTAATTTTAATACAATTTTCCGCGTATTGAAAAAAAGATTTCGAGGCAAAAACAAAAACGTCTCCCTTGCCTCCATTTTCGGAAGTGAAAGTTTCTGCAATAGAATTTAAATATGAATGTAAATAATTGACTATAAACTGAATGAAAGCTTTCTAACTTACGACGAATGGCAGTGGCGACAGTGAAGGCTCGAATGCACTGCTTGTCCGCAGTACCTCTACACGAAAAATTTTCTGCAACTCAGTCATCCATAAGTTTTTTCCACGACTTCGTAACGAATTTCCTTCAATTTCAATCTCTTGTTCTGGACGTTCAACCTCGCTCACTACGGATCATGGTGTCTCGCTGTTCCACAAATGTTGGAAAACTTCGTTGGAGCAGTGCACAACACTTCTTGATTTTTTGGCTGCCGATATTAAACAAATTTACAAGCGCACGTATTATATCATTTTAATTGAAATTTTTGCTGCTTTTCTCTTCAGCAACTACAACTGGAATGACTTACACACAATTTTTTTTTGCTCGCCTTCGCTCAAGGTTAAAGGCTTGTATCCAGCACTGCGGAAAATTCCTGCCAGGAATTTGCTAATTATTTCTTGTGTGTGTGGAACATAACTAAAGCAGGGTGACCATGCACCTAAAAGGTGTAAGGTCACTCTGATTAATCAGCTGTTAACACTGTTAATTATTTGAAATTAAATAAATGTAGAGAAAAAAGATTAGATTTTCCGGGGAAGCATGCATCGCGAAGTAGGTGCTACTTAATGCTATACTAGAGGATGATAGGCCGATGGCTGAGCATGACACTTTGCCCGGATGGCGCAAATCATTAATGCAGCATGTTGTCATCTGCACAACTTTAAAATGCTATAATCTCCAAAGTAGTATGACTTCTCGGTTGGTCGCCAGTCAAATACAATAAATACATTCACATTAATATTAAGGATTTTGTGAACTCAGAGGGCAGATCAGTACCTTGGCTTTGGTCGATGTGCGAACAGCTGGAACATACCCGTTAATCGTTCAAAGAGTCAACACGATCGCTATGAGACCCGCAAAAGTTGCTCGAGTGCGACTCCTAGGATCAAGATTCCCATATACGGATACCGCGGTTAAATACCTTGGCTTGTCTCTGGACCGCCGCTTGACCAGAAAAGTCTATGTGACTCGGGCAGCAGCTACGGTTGCAGCCTCGTAGTGGTATTTCGCTGCGATCCAAAATCCTTGATCATCTTGCTTTCCTGGACCAGGGGATCCCGGTATGGGGTACGGAATGCTCCACTGCCCTCAATAAGCTATAGTCTTTTATGTGAGGTCCCTGGCATGTGTGGATACAACTAAATACCACAATTTGGACGCTTGCCATTATGAGCCCAATTCAAAATGTATGCATCCTGACTGACTGGTGGCCCACTCTCATAGACTTGCATCTGATCTGGCGACAAACAGGCTCAACCTACGACATCCCATCGACCTTTGTGTTTATGGAGGGCATCTCTCAGGCCACCTCAACAATTTGGCATAAGTGTCCCCTTGGCTACATTCCCTACCAATCTCTGCACTCTGCTGGTTCCCCAGCATAACAAAAACAAAGAAGCATTCCCTCCAAATTTTCAGTCATCACGTCCAAAATAATTGTAAACAATATATTCCTGAGGAATGTTGAGGATGTTTACTGGCCGTTTTTTGCTCATAACTTGAGTATCGTTCATCCGATCTTTATCATTTCTTCGGCAAATCGATAAATAATTTTGATTACTAAGGTACGAACAATCTATCATCAAAACTGTGGGAGATATGATGATTTTTCCAAATTGCGAAGGCGGGGGCGTGTCTAAAATTGAAAATAAACTTGATCTGCCTGCTAGTATAAGAAATATATGTCCCATACATGTCAAACCTCTATCTCTTACTATCTCTAAGATCTGTGCGTTCATACAGACGGATGGACAGACGGACATGGCTATATCGACTCGGCTGTTGATGCTGATCAGGAATATATATACTTTATAGGGTCGGAAATGATTCCTTCTCCCTGTTACATACTTTTGCACAAACTTAATATACTCTATGTACCTTTGGCACAGAGTATAACAATAAGAAATTTCGTCCCAGTTAGACTTTAGCGGTCTAATGTAATTCTTTAAAATGATTTTACCCGTTGGGAATTATGCAAAATGGAGTCGTAAAACTTGGATCGAGAATTTTTAATGTCAAATGTACTATATAATAATAAACATGTTCGATACAACAGCGAACTTCTTGATCAAAGTTTAAGTATCTCGATTATCTTGATCCAAGAGTTTTGAGTTCAAGTCAGGTTGATGGATTTAAGAAATGATGCTCCTGAAGTAAGAGTGAGTCTTCTGGAATTCCTTGCCTCACTTTAGATATGGATAGTTTCTGTTTTCAAGAAATTTGATTCTTATTTTAGAAAACAGTTCTTTTTGATATTAAGAATGATTTAAATTCCATTCATACTTGACCACTGTCCAGTCACAGTGGCCCAGTGGCCATCCCAAATGATTGTTCAAATTTTTGCTAATTAAACAATTCGATTGTTTCTCAATAGCTTAAAACGACTTAAAACTTAATGGGAAAAGTTTCAACTTTTCTGATAAAACGAGAGCGTAAGTTAAAGTCGGCTCTAACCGACTTCGATATACCCGTTACTCATGGAAACAAATGTTTATTAGCCTTCCTGTATGGCTGAGGTGGGTCAGCCGAAAAGTATGCAACATTTTTTAACTCGGCTATTTATTATCCGCCAGATATTAATAGACATTTGTCAATTACTAAATCCAACATAAATGACTCCAAATTCATCACGATAAACAGATCAGACAACAAAACTTTTGAAAACGTCGGTCAAGCCCGACTATTACATACTCTGCACCCTTAATGTCGCAGCTCGAATTTGGTCACGAGTCAAACGGCCAGTTAACACACAACGCACAACGCAGTGCGCTCTCTAAGTCTCCTCTCTCTCTCTCTCTCTCTCTCTCTCTCTCTCTCTCTCTCTCTCTCTCTCACTAAGATTGCTGCTGAACGCAATGCTTAGGTTATGGGTGGGGTGGGTGGTGGGCGTTAACTGACCGTTTTTTGCTCATAACTTGAGTATCGTTCATCCGATCTTTATCATTCCTTCAGCAAATCGATAAATAATTTTGAGTACTAGATATCTCTAGAAAGTACGAACCATCTACCATCAAAACTGTAGGAGATATGACGTTTTTTCCAAATTGCGGGGGCGTGAGGGGGCGTGGCAAAAATTGAAAATAAACTTGATCTGCGTGCAGACAATAGGAGTCTACATTTCAAATTTGGTTGCTCTAGCTCTTCTAGTCTCTGAGATCTAGGTGTTCATACAGACAGACGGACGGACGGACGGACGGACGGACGGACAGACGGACAGACGGACAGACGGACAGACGGACAGACGGACATGGCTATATCGAATCGGCTGTTGATGCTGATCAAGAATATATATACTTTATATGGTCGGAAATGATTCCTTCTGGCTGTTACATACATTTGCACGACTTTAGTATACCCTTTTACTCTACGAGTAACGGGTATAAAAAAAACCAAAAACAAAAAACAATCAGCATTTGCCCCACAGTGCCTTGTCATTGCTCTCATCCGCTTTTGTTGGCCAGCTGTCAAGTGGATGGCGGCTCCTGCTTGTTCCCTTGCCCTTCCCCATGCTGGTTGCCATAATGAATAAATGTCGCATTAATTTGCACGCAGCCCCGGCTGGGGCTGATAGAGAACAGGGCAGGGTGTGGGTGTGTGGGGGAGTTCTGCTGGGGTCGCTCGGCACGTTCGAAGTTTTTGCTTGTTTTTCCTTTAGCTCCAGAGGCAAACAACACAAATCCATGGCATAGCCTTGGCACAAAATTCTACGTGTATGAATGTCATACAAAAAGCGCGTAAACAAACTGACCTCCAACCCGGCAACCCGCTCCCGTTCAATGAGACGAGGACAATTTTGCGTCCGCAAAAGAGCCCATGCACATGGCTACATGTATAGTACGTACACATAGTTGGCTTGGATGGGATCTGTCTGTGCATATTTGAATTTGGTGGCACTCTGGAGTTTAATTATTTCGCTTGTAATGAGCATGTTGCATATTTTAGCAGCCAAGCCAGGCCACGCCTCCCTCTGGTCTACACTTTAGGCTAATTAATAGGGAGATGTTGATAGCCAAGAGGAGTCCAGCCGGGCACATAATTCATCTCTCTCTTCATCTCTCTCTCTCTATCTCGCTCGCCCTCTGTTAATTAACCCATTATGGCCAGTTGACTTTTGGCACCCGCTCTATGAATGTAGCTATATTTATGTATTGCCCATCACTTTTTGCATAATCATTGTCCATTCAACTATGCAATTTGTTTTTACTGTTGTTTTGCTGAGCTCCGCCCAAAAGTAGGCAATGGAAAATGATGAATGGAATTCCCAGGGAATGTGATTGAAAATGTTTGTTATAAGACATCATTTATGCATCCTAGTTGATCTCGTGGTCACTGTTTGTATCAACATTTAATGACCCCACCCCACTTAATGGGAATGACTTAAGCTACCATCAACTAATAGGTTTTTGGCGACTACACCTTGGTCTAGTGAAAGCCAAGATTCACAAAAATACTTTTCCATTAAAGTTTTCAAACTCAAATTTTATAAATCAAAAAGTCAAAACACTATCAGCGATGGACCTGGCCCGTTATTTCACTCAAAACAAAATTAAATGTATTTTGTTGGCAAAATTCGCATAGTTGCAAATGCAGCCCCTGCCTCTCACTGGCGCCGATCCATTGTTGTAAGTGAGCTTCTCTTTCTTCACAGCCTCTTTGAGATATTGGTCACCATTGGCAGTCCCGTTGCCCTTGATTTGTACCGTCTGGATACGGGTGCACGGGTAGGTCATGTCATGATCATGCTTAGTTGCAGGTCCCACGCCGCTGGATCCTTTGATGTTATTAAAGTGGGTATTAATCCGGTATGGGTTCACTATTGACACCACTTATGCCTTGTCTATTGCTTTGATTGTGTTCATCATTGGTCGTTGCCGATGTTATCTGGTTATTTTCCTTGGCTGCACAGCAAACCCTGAACACATTTTTCATATTGTTGATAAAACAGCGACCACAATTGCGCCAATACAAGTCATCCTTACTTGAAATCGATATGAAGTAGTAATCGTTTCGAGATACGAACCCCAAGCCAACTGGTAGCGGTGTAAATGTCCGGAATGTTATTGTAAAAAACACCAACTTATGAGGCCTATCACATATCGCTATTGCTCGCGGCTCGGTGTTTGTTATGCTACATGTCTCATACTCCACTTTGGAGACCTTGTATATTATATAATATACATCTCCATCTCGTTATAGTACGTGTAGGGACAAATGATTTGTATCTGGTCAAACTCAAAAGCCCGGCTGGCCTTAGGTTAGGTTAGGTAGGTAGCCCCTAAATTTTTACTTTTGAACAGTAAAGGTTCACAAAGGATCCACACATTATGGCAGATAATGGCCCTATATGCCATTTCAGCATCTGTAATTTTAAAATTTTTTTCCTTTGGAGGCGGTAAAAAAGCAACCGCGAGCAGAGAGAAATGGTTTGCAGAGATGGACGTGCGGCAGGAGAATATTGAGGGCTTGCGTAGGTCTAGGCTGAACGTACACGGCTACACGGAGATGGCGCAGTCCATGAAGGACGGTGGGATGGACATTGCCTTGTAGGATGTTTGTACGATGGGTAGACATCCTCCATCCAACGAGAAGCTGCACTCGTTCTTGGGATAATGCGTTGTTTGCAGAGATGGACCCTGATATAACTAGCTGCAGTTTGACATCATCGATGTGAGTAACGACAGCTGCATTCTGCAAAGCATTTAGGTTGGGATGTTAATTAAGGCCTGTTCTGAGAAGCGCGGAAAATTTAGCTCGCTAAATTCCACATAATCAGCATCCACATAAATGATTAGTAAGCCCATATATAAGTCAAAGAGACCAAATACAGAAACGGCCACACTGGTAGTCAGCTGTTTTGTTTTGTTTACAAACAAAAGTTGAAAGTGTTTTATTTTTTCAAAAATAGTTTAATTGAGCTGCCCAACAGGAACACAGATATGTATGTTTTTGGAGGTATCAGCATCAAATTCCGGCTCAAGGCGTTGGGCGAGGATCAAATTATTGCCCGTTTGAGACACACTTGGAGCAGGTGCAGATCGAGGAGGAGACCTACAAGTCTATTTTACGGATATTGGGAGATGATATGCGTCCTGCCATCGTCTTAATGGGGCCGAGAATGTCGTTAACAAGGCTGATCTGTTTGAGATGTCGGGCATAATCCCGGACTTTTACTTGAAGGATTATTTGGAAGTCTGCTGTTCGGGCAACTGTAATCGTTTGGAGAAGTTTGTGCAAGAGATTGGGTCATCGGCCTACAGTGTGGGTCAGCTGATGCAGTTTGTGGAGTTCCTTAGTGCTTCATGCGGCCCAGATATGCGACAACATGGGGGGTAGTAGCACTTTTGAAGCTTGATTCAAAGTTGGTTGAATATGCATTTCTTTGTAGGAATGCTGCTATCGTCTCCAGGATTTGGGCTGTGCCATCATTTTGGCTCTCAAGTGAAACGCAATGCTAAAGATTGGAAAATATATTTTAAGTTTTCATACAAAATTATTGTTTTATTTGCCGTAAATTTAAAAACCTCCTCCTGGCGTTCACGTTTGACAGCCACGCCCACACCGCTGGAGCTGGCAATGCTGCCCACTGCAGTCGCATCGCTATCCAACTCTATTTTTAGCTGGTCCGCGGTGGTGGTAAACTTGATGACCGGGTTGGGTTGTCACCACCTGTTTGTTTGGCATCCACCGAGTGCGGACGCTTGCGTCCGTTGTCATAGGAGACGATTTTACTCCAGTGCTGATTTCGTGACTTTGTTGGGCTGATTTGTGGCCCTTAGCTAATGGTTTCCTCGCGATTGAATCTCTCCCGCGTTTTCTTTTGGGTTCATGTTTCCCGTGCATTGTCGATTTTGACGCTGCTTATATTTTCGCCATGGCATCAGCTGTTCACGACCCACACCGCTATCGATACGTCAACTATCGATAGGCCAATTGTCTATTTATTTAGCGTGTCTCAGAATACAGAAACAAAATTTCGCCGCGGAAAGTTTCCGCCACTGTTTTTTTTATATGGAGTGCGTCATAAAAATTTGTTTTCCGCGCTTCTCAGAACAGGCCTTTATACGGAAAAAATGGCAGCGACGGTTATAGAGATGGGGGGGGGTACAGTCACTATCGATTGCAAAGTAACGAGTCACTGTAACTATCCCTTGACGAGTTACTGAGTAATGTGCGCCAAAATAGCTTCGGATATTTGGCGTACAATACAATATTTAGCTGAAAATAAAATGAATTAAAAATACAATAAAATTTGGACTTAATCATTTTATTGGCTGCTGTTGACACAGTTATTTGCTGTAGGAGAGCTGATTTGCTCGGACTAAAAGCTGCAGAAGTATTGTTCTAATGTGGTTGTTCCCGTACTTCAAATGAAGCGATCTTCCAATTTTCGTTAGCACTTGAAACTATTACAAACATTTTCTCGTCGTCGAATTCTTCGATTGGGTCATTTGCATCCGGCGCAACCATAAGTTTTAGTAACAATTGGTATTGTTGTGGCGCTACAAATACAAAAATTGGCAATATTCATAATTTCTTATAATTTGTACACCTTTTCTTTCTTTGCTTGCAAACTGAGCACATTGCCAATGGATGGTGGATGTTGGATGTGGCCATTCATTCCCAAAAGATGTGCTTAGTGTTCACACATATAAAAATGTCAACCTCTTTTTTGGTATTACTAGATTTTAGCTATTCACATTATTCAGCTTGTATCGATAAAAGCTATAAACACTTACGTCTCTATGCGATAGTTACAAGTTTGTCATCGCTAAGCAATTTGACAACTCTACGACATTGTCGCTTTCGTTTCTTGCCATCCACGTGCAATTTAAATACAGAAACTTTTCATTTTTGTCGCGTATTTATTTGGCACAACTAATCATGGATGTGGATGAAATCGAGGAGATGCCCTCCAGCAGCAACAAGGGCGAGAAGAAACGTTTCGAGATTAAGAAGGTCAGTTTCAAGCCTTTTTTTGGCACAGTCATTCGTCCCCCTAGCTAACTGTTTATTTTTCGTTTTCCTGGTATTTTGTTAGTGGCAAGGTGTGGCGCTTTGGGCTTATGGTAAGTACACAACCTTTGTATTAAAATTGTCGATTAGGGTCTAATTATGTCTCCTCCATCTGATGCAGATATCGTCGTGGACAATTGCAGCATTTGCCGCAATGCCTATATGGATTTATGCATTGAATGCCAGGCCACTGGGGCCCCCAGCAAGGAATGTACCGTGGCCTGGGGCGCTTGCGATCACGCCTTTCATTTTCATTGCATCTCCCGTTGGCTGAAGATGCGCCAGGTGTGCCCGCTGGATAATTCTACATGGGTTTACCGAAAGTATGGACACTAAACGGATTTGGTTGGAGGGGAAACTAACACAGATGCACAAACCATCACAAAACACACACACACTGATACACACGTATGACTTGCCAAAGCATAAGGATGATCCATTAAGAAGTTCTTTTTTTACATTTCAAATAAAACACAAAAAACGGAATTGGATGGTGGAATCTTTGTTATGGGCTGAAAGAACTATCTCTGACATTTACTTTTTTAAGATAATTTCATTCAAATGTTAACTGCGACTACGCCGTAAATGGTCCATTCGGATGGTACAGTTTTAGATCACTCTTCGCGGTGTCTCGCGAATTAGGCGAGTCTTGAATAGTAGCTGGCTTATCGACGAAGACTTTTGGGACATGTGAAAAGGACAATTAGAGGCATATAAAGTAGAAGCAACAGGAAGGCTCAAGGGAATATAGTTTCGTGTTTGTCTTGAAAGGACATTAAGGTTCACTCGCCCGAGTAGGTACTCAGCGTCAATATTACCCTTTATTAGTTTGTTTAGAAACATTATACCCAACAATGTACGTCTATGCTCAAGTGAAGGTAAGTCTAAAAGCTTAAGTCTAGAAATATAGGGAGGAAGCCTCAACTATGGGTCCCAACCCAGGTTGCGAAGGGCAAACAAAAGGAACTGCTTCTGGACAGATTCGATACGTTTACACAGGTTGAGTTATTGAGGGTTCCAAATAGCATATAGCTGCCATAGCATACTGTTTTTTTTTTCCTTTTTTTTGGCATAAACTCTAGTTGTTGAGATATTGATCCCAAATTTGGTTTGGACGCATATTTTGGACACTTAAGACGACTTGCAAAGATTCACTCAATTTAGACCAATATTTTACATAGCTGCCATATAACCGATCTGGCAGACTTGCTCCAACCATGATGTTTCCTATGCGACTGAACTGAAATTTGGTTTGTACTCGTATTTTTAGCTTCTTATACGACTTACAAAATCGGGTTCGACTTGGACCATTACTTCATATATGTAGCTCCCATATAGCCGATCTGGCCGATTTGAGCTAACTTTGTTGGTTTTTCCGCTATTGAACTGAATTTTAGTTTGAACATGTATTTTAACCTCCTTAAGCGACTTATTGAACTTTGTTTAATTCGGCACACTATTTCATATAGCTGCCATATAACCGATCTGGCCGATTTGCACCAACTTAGTTGGTTTTAAAGATGTTGAACTGAAATTCGGCTTGAACATGTATTTTAAGCTCCTTAAGCTCCTTATCGAAAATGGTTCGATTCGGCATACTATTTCATATAGCTGCCATATAACTGATCTGTACGATTTGATCCAATTTTGTGGTATTTTTCGCTATTGAGCTGAAATTCGAATTGTACTTTTATTTTTAGCTCTAAATACGACTTACAAAACTTTTTTGTGTTTGACGCTACCAAGCAAACAATTTTTTTATCTCTTTCTCATGTAATATATTATATTTAACTTAAGCATGAATTCAGCTGCAATAAAGACGATTTTCTCGAAAAGTCGCACGTTGTAGCAAGAAGTGTTAGTTACTTATAAATCTGTACACTTTCGTTAATAACTTTGCACTTAAGACCCTGTGCAGCGTTGTACCATGCTTAACTATTATTCCACAAAACACAGCTACACTGGTTAGGGTCAACCTAAAATTACACATAAACAACACGCGGCACAATTGGGCAACCGAAAACAAAAATGACAAACGTGTTATCAACTTAAAATCTTAAATATCTGGACTACAAATTTGCATTTTTACAATTTTTATTTTGTTTCTAACTTTTTAAGCAGACGCACTAAAAGTTGGAAAATATTTGCTGCCAATTTCACAAAAACCACGAGGCACACAATCAGCTGACTTCAACAGTTAATATATGATATAAAAAAATAAACAAAAATTTTGGGCTTATGCCAAAAAAAGGCCAAAAACACCACTATGTATAGCAACCATCGGTCGAAAAATTAGTTTTAGTCAGAAAAACTTTTTTGTCTTCAACGTAAACGTCTCCAAACATCGTATATCTAAGTTTTCTACGCTTTCATATAATTCCACCAAGTTTGATGAAAATCTGACAATTATATAGTATAGCTGCCATACAAAAGATACACTGCTCGCCACTTGAATAGGACACCTCTAAAGTCGATTTTCTATAGTTAATTGCTGCTAAACCAAGCCATCTAGGAAAATAATTTTTGTTTTCTTATACAGTTTATTTAAATGTAGTTATTAGACGAAAATTACAAAATTATTCAAAAGTTGCAAGTATACAAAAAACATTGTTAACCGATAAGTAACAAATTTTGGAGTCTTCATTTTGCACCACTTGAATAGGACACTTTATCTAAAAACCATTTAAGAATATTTCAATCCTTTTCAAATAACAATATTACTTAAATAAGAAATTACTAACATGTTTTTAAACCAAAAAAAGTTTTTAATAGTGTGTTGAGCCTCCTTTTTTCTCCAAAACCTCACACATTCGGTCTGGAAGGGATGCATACAATTTTCCCAAATAATTCAACGATATCGAGCCCCATGCTAATTTGATAGCTGCAATTAGTTCGGGAACGCTCGAATATTGCTGACCTGATCCATATACTTCACGTGTTAGCCATCCCCACACATTCTCAATGATATTCAAGTCCGGTGAATAGGGTGGCCAGTTTAATAACTCCACGTTTTGGCTCGCTATATACGATTTAACAAACCGGGCCGTATGTATAGGGGCATTATCATGTTGATAAATCCATTTTAGATTTTCAAAAAGAGTTTGGAAGTGTGGAAAGGCCTCTTTCAATATACCATTATAACACAACGCATTCATGGTGGTTGGAATAAATTTAAGCTCACAGGTGCCATAATAGGAAATAGGAAGGGCCCCCCATACCATAATACCTCCAGCACTGCTGTGCAACTTATCAAGATGGTGTGGTTCTTTTCGAAGATCATGAAAATAGTAGCTGTAGCCATCGGGGCCCTCCAAATTAAACTTTTTTTCGTCCGAAAAGACAACACGTTGCCACTCCGAAGTCCAGGTGACATGTGCGCGCGCGAAATCAAGGCGTTGTAACTTCCGAGCCAGGTTAAGAAATGGCTTCTTCTTGATTTTTAGTCTCTTCAGGTGTATAGCGTTATTAATAACACGACGCATGGTTGTCAAACTTGCTTTAACGCTGCATTTTTCCCTTATCTTGGCCAAAGAGTCGTGCGAATTGGAAGCTTCTCTTAATATAAGTCGCTTGTCCGCGATGGTAAGCACACTGTGGGTGCGGCCCTTCATGTTTTTACCATAATTAGCCTCATTATTTAAAAAATTTGTTATGGCGAGACGGCTCCTGTCGACTTTTTTTTGCTATTTTGGCAATAGAAAGGCCAGAATCCTTGTAAGCTTGGATTTTTCCTTTCTCCGACTCAGATAATGAAGTGCCACGCCCCATTTTAATTTTTTTAAATTTTGTATACACTTCAATTAAAGCAAAAAGTTTAAGTAAACCAAAATTTGTGTGCACGTGTCAACGATACCGACCAAAAAAAATGCATGTTCTATTCAAGTGGCGCAAAAATTCCATTGAATTTTTGCGAATGCTCGCATAAAGTGCAAACAACTTTATAACGGTTCTATTCCAAAACTTTGAATATACCAGAAAGAGCGAAGAATGCTTGCACAAAGATAATATGCAAAAAATACCGTTATTCTACCATTTCGTTTTCGAGTTACGAGCAGTTTTAAAGAGAGCATACAGGGTGTCCTATTCAAGTGGCGAGCAGTGTAAACTCCGGTCGAGCCGAAGTTAGCTTACCTCTATTTTTATACTATGTACCGAAGGTACATAGAGTATATTAAGTTTGTGCAAAAGTATGTAACAGGGAGAAGGAATCGTTTCCGACCCTATAAAGTATATATATTCTTGATCAGCATCAACAGCCGAGTCGATATAGCCATGTGCGCCTGTCCGTCCGTTCGTCCGTCCGTCCGTCCGTCCGTCTGTCTGTCCGTCTGTATGAACGCACAGATTTCAGAGTTGGTAATAGATAGAGGTTTGACATGTATGGGACATATATTTCTTATACTTGCAGGCAGATCAAGTTTATTTTCAATTTTCGCCACGCCCACTCCCGCCCCCGCAATTTAGAAAAAACGTCATATCTCCCACAGTTTTGATGATAGATTGTTCGTTCCTTCTGGAGACATCTAGTAATCACAATTATTTATCGATGCTGCTTGCTAGGAATGATAAAGATCAGATGAACGACACACAAGTTATGTGCAAAAAAATATATCCGAACCCCCCACCCCCACCCACCGTGCCAACCACCACTGTATTCAAACAAACTCACTCTTTGGGAGAGAGAGAGAGGAGACAGAACCTTTAGAGATGAGCGTATAATAAAAATATTGCCTGATAACCGCGTAACTCCTTGGATGTATAAGGTTGTCAAAAAAGTCTTGCGGTATTTTTATTGAATTTTCAATTGATCATAAAATTGGTTATAATAATGCGATTTAAGTCAAATATGCGCCGTTTTGTTCGATGACGAGTTCCCAACGAGATGCCAACTTCATAATGCCCCTCTTATAGAAGCTCGCTTCCCTATTGGCAAAAAACTCGGAGAGCCAATTTTCACAGGACTCTCTTGTAGCCAACTTCCGACTACCAAGCTCGTTCGCCATGGACAGAAATAGGTGGTAATCACTTGGTGCGAGATCCGGACTATACGGTGGATGCAAAAGAACCTCCCATCCGAGCTCCCGGAGCTTCTGACGCGTCACCAAAGATGTGTGTGGCCTGGCGTTGTCCTGATGGAAGACAATTCGGCCTCTGTTGATCAAAGATGGCCTCTTCTGCATGAGTGCTGCATTCAAGCGGTCCAGTTGTTGGCAGTACAGGTCCGAATTGAGCGTTTGGCCATAGGGGAGCAGCTCATAGTGGATGATTCCCTGCCAATCCCACCAAACACACAGAAGAACCTTCCTGGCCGTCAATCCACCGTCTGGGCAGCTTCACCGCTTTTCGACCACGACCGTTTGCGCTTCACGTTGTCGTAAGTGACCCACTTTTCATCGCCAGTCACCATCCGCTTCAAAAACGGGTTGATTTTGTTGCGATTCAGAAGCGATTCGCATGCATCCATATGGGCAAAAATGTTTCTTTGCGTCAAGTCGTGTGGGACCCATACATCGAGCTTTTTTTTGAATCCAAGCTTCTTCAAATGGTTTATAACGGTTTGATGACTCATGCCCAGCTCTTGGCCGATGCTACGGCTGCTACTATGCCGGTCTCTTTCGATTAATTCAGCGATTTTATCGCAATTTTCGACGACAGGCCTTCCAGACCGTGGCGCATCTTCGATCACCTCTGCACCAGAACGAAAACGTTGAAACCATCGTTGTGCGGTGGAAATGGAAACTGTATCGGGTCCATAAACTGCACAAATTTTATTGGCAGCATGAGATGCATTTTTGCCTTTATCGTAGTAGTACTGTAAAATATGCCGTATTTTCTCTTTATTTTGCTCCATGTTTGCGACGCTATAACTCACGAACGACTAAAAACAAACAACAATAAATCAAACACGTGTTAGCGCTTTCTAAAAAGCTCTAGCGTGAACCGATGCGACGAATACAACTAGAACTGCGCGTTTGCAAAGACAAGCTTGCGGAAATACCGCAAGACTTTTTTGACAATCTTATATTATAATATTATAGTCGGGGGCAAATGAACTGGTACAGAGTATGTTATAGTCGGGCGTGACCGACTTTTTCACTTCTTTTTTTTTGGAACTGATCCCAAATATTTCGGAATATTTTGATATCAAAAGCGGGATAGTCTAGATTAGCCCCGGGAATGCTTTTCAACCCTTTCCTCTCCCGAAATTTTGGTTTATGCTGAAATGTTAAAGAAGATCGGACGAAATACACGGAAGTCATGCATGCCCTTTAAAACAACAGGGGAGGGGAGTGTGTGAATGTGTATGTCGGAATGCTCGTTTTTGTGTGTGAATGTCAAATGCGACATTCGTACGCATTCAAAGTGAAGAAAAACATATGCCAAAACTATATTTTATTTTGACAAATGGTGAAACTTAAAGCTCTTGTTAAGCCCTATAGTTGGTGCTAAAGTTGATTTTGGGCAATTGTTCGTTTTCAAGATAATTACAAAAAATCAATGCATTCGCATGCGACAGAAACAGAAGCCGCTTTCAAGGCGTACAGATTAAACACTGATTTCAGCAGAACCTGAAGGAATATTTTAATGCGACTATTTTTAAAATTTTATGTATTTATGTATCTTAAAAATGTGTTTTATTTGATTCAAAAATATTAAGTAGTTTATTTTTTATTTCATTTTAATCACTGTCGCATGCGACATTTAGTTCCATCATACTTTTTATATAGTTTTCATTATAATGCGAAGAAAAAACTTGAAGTTTATTGCAATCACATAGTTTCTCATGGTTTCTTGTGCATTCGTTTTTTACCATTTGTACCCTCTGAACGATTTTAGATAGAAAAAATAAAAGAAATCCGAATATTTCGAAATGGCTTATGTATAAATGTACGATTGGCTTGCATTAGTTCAATTTAACAGTTTGTCCATACACATTTGATAAAACATAGTGTTTTTAACCACCTTAAAATTTTTGGCTGCGGTTGTCATTTCTGTGGAAATGCCCATATCCGCAATCAAGCAAATAAAATGAAGCAACATCAAGGTATTTATTTTATCTCTTCTTCATTTTGTTGATGCTTATTTTCCTCTCGCTTAAGTCAAAGCCACAACTATTTTTCACATTTTCGTTTAAATTCCATTTAAGCTCAAATCCAATATGGCTAATTTCGATATTGACATTTTATCAAATTAGTTTGCTTTAATTATGTATGTAAGAAAATGCAATAATGGGAACAAAAGTTATCTTAAATTTGATTTTTCGGTTTTGTGACAATATTCCAAACACTTTTGGATGGACAAATGGGAAAATGTGTGTCCGGAATTTGCACAAACTAATAAATTTTTATTTGTGGTCAATCTGCATATATGCAGATAGCTGAGAATATCTTGGGTAGCCTTTTTGGGGAAACACACACACACTCACATCTCCTGCCATTTTATTTTAATCTTCGATGTGTGTGTGAGCCATTCTTGAGTTCCCCAAATGGCAATTCAGTCAATGACAGAGCATAAAAGAAGGAAAAAACCCCACAGCATGCGAAGGATGGAGAAATTCTTGTCTATTCAAGTATGAGTAAAAACCTATTTTTTTCAGGTCATGCATGGGAAATATTTCAATGGGGAGACACACACACACACACACACATTCATACATACATAAATACATACAAAGTGGAAGTCAATTCAAGCAGCTTACTTTTATTTAAGTAAAGGCAAGAAGAAAAAAGAACACACACACAGATAAACGTACTTGAATCTCTCTGGCCTGGCTCTGACCCTTCCCTACTTAGTGTGTTACTGCACGTGTATTGTACCATTGCACTTTGCCTTTTCTTACCTGTGACTTGGTTCTGCTTTTCTATTCTTCTAGATTTCAATTTACAAGAAGAGGCCTCCATACCGGAGGACATATTTGACCAGCATGATGGCGACATTGATGATGATGCGGATGCGGATGCCTCCCAGCTGCAATATGCTGCTGCACCAGCCACAGCCACTGAGGATGATGAATCCGAGGCAGATATTGTGAGTACACATGACGCATTGCATACTCGTACACTCTTACATTGCCTCTGGCGCAACATTCTTGCAAGTCGGCAAGTGTTGCGAATGGGGTCAGTTCCATTGAACCACACTCAAGAGAAGGAGAAGGAGAAGGAGTGTGGTGTGGATATGGGTGGGTCAGCTGGTTGTTGCTGCTTTCAAATGTCTCGCACAATGCGGCGGCGGCCAAGTCAAATTACTTTTTGGTGTATGAATGCCAAAAAGCTGACTTCGGCCTCGACACAGCCCCCAAACACACACACACACACAAGAAAACCACAATTTCGGCTTCACCGAAATGTTGATGCTCTTGAACAAGTAATGTAATGAAATGAATTTCTTATTCATAGCTTAAATAATTTCTAAGATATGGGCTCTGACAAACGTGTAAGCTACTTATTTCAAAAGGGTTCGGAACCGTTTTTGAATTCTAAAGGGTGATTTTTATGCCTCATGCGTGATACATAACATGTGGCAACACCAAAAATGCTCAGTAAGGTTTGCCATTTCACCAGGAATAGACTAACTAACGAACAGGGCCAAAGAAAATTTAACATATAAGCACAATTTGCTGCGTCGACAACTTTTCACTCAGATGTCATTTTGGCTCTCTGAGTTATTTTTTGACTCTCTGAGCTATTTTTGTGACTATGTTCGTCTCCCTCTAGCCACCGTGTTTTCCTATGTCGACAATAATTTTGAGTAAAGCTTCTTGTTCTCTTTGTCACAATGAAGTTAACATTACTCAAAAAAGAGAGGCGTTTTAAATTGTACTTCTATGCAGGGTTTGCAAATCATTGAATTATATGATCCACTTTTTTTTCGTCAGCGACAAAGCACATTTTTGCCCCAACAAACTGAATTGCCGAATTTCGTCTGTAGAGTAGCCAGAGGCAGTTTAACAGCTGCCAATGCACTCTGAAAAATGCACTGTTTGGTGCGGTTTGTAGGCCGGCGGTATCAAAGGGACCTTTCTGTTTGAAACATAATGAAAATCAGAACGTTACAGTCAAGGCAGCAAAGTCGCGTGCGATTATTAGCGTTTCTTTTTACCCAAAATGGAAGAATTGGACTTGGTTGACATGTGGATTCAACAAGACGGCACGCAAAACCATGGACTCATTGAGAGGCGAGTTTGGTGAGCAATTAATCTCACGTTTTGGACCAGTCCATTGGCCGCCAAGATCATGTGATTTGACTCCATTAGACTGTTTTTTGTGGGGCAAGTGAAGTCTCTTGTGTAAAGAGACCAGCCGGCCACAATTGCAGCCCTAAAGGACAACATTACAGCTGCCATTGGTGAGATACCGGGCGAAATGCTATAAAAAGTATGCCAAAATTGGAGCTTATGGATGCACCACCTTAGGCGTAGCCGCGGGCAACATTTACATGAAATAATCTTTAAACATTAAAAAGCAGGCATTTTCTGTTTTTTTTTTAAATTTTCAAAAAACTTACGCTTAAAAAATTACCCTTTACAAACCTACACAACGAGTGGCAACTGCATAGCTAAGATATGGCTCTGAACGACCTTTGAACCAGCTCAATCTGTTTAGGAAACAGAAAATATTGAGCTTCATGTTACCAATTTTTGCCTCAAATTTAAAGCTTTTTGCTTAAATTAGTGGCATATCCCCAAGTTGGTGGTGACGTCTGTCACAAGTTGTCCACGTTCATATAGTTGAGTGGGTATCTACAGGTGGGCATCATCCACTCATCCAAAAACGCGTCACGTTACTGAAATCTGAAAATTTTAATTTGGACGCAGTGGCGTAGATAGCTTTTTGCAATGGGGGGGGCTGAAGTCTAAACTCAAGAAGTTTTTTCTGGGGTCTTAACAGTTTTATTTATTGTTATCGGTTATAGTCTAGTATTCCGGCCTTCTCTCAAAAAATTACAAAGAAATGCCCTTCGATTAATCGAAAATTATGAAGAATTATGCTTACTTAAAAGTGGCAGCGGTCATCCATGGTTTCTTTTTAAATCTGTATCTTTAAATCAAAATTTTAAAATTTTTGGTTAAACACAAATGTCTAAAAAAATGTTTTAAATGCCACAGACTGAGTGGTCGTAAAAAAGTTGATTCAACCGGAGAACCGGTTTGGTTTATTTTGATCCATCGAAATGGACCCATAACCGAAATATTTAAATCTTGAACCTCACAACCCTGAACCCAAACCGAACACGCTCTGCTTGAAAAATGTTCGGTTCAAAGAACAACTTTAGTCAGTTTATTTTAGATTTTATGTTACTATCCCAATATATTGACCGGATACAAATAATTTCATGGTGCTGAGTTGGAGCATTATCATTTCAAAATCGTATCCAAACGAGAATGAAATAAAACTTAAGTCATGTTGTTAAATGGCAAAAGAAGTGATGCTAGCTTTTCATTCTAAAGTCCAAGTACTTTTGTAAGCTGTAGTCGTGTTGTGAAAACATCAATAGTGTGCACAATCGATAGTTTAAACATCGACTAGTACCAATAGTACTACCGAAAAAATTTGATTCAAAAATATATCCATTGTCCTCCTTCTTCTGCCAATACCAACTATCTAAATTAACATGTAATCAAATATACAAATATGACAAGTTCAATTACCTATAATTTTACTCTTACCTTGTTACAATCGGGTGTGTTCCAGAAATCTCTAGAGATTTTCGTACAAACGATTTGATTTTAAACTAAACTAGGAGAACTTTATATGTGAATTGATAAGAATAAGGTCGGCTACTGGATCATAGGTCGGTAAAACCGTACGCTTTAAATCTACTTGGCTTTGAGCAGTCGTTTTCAAATCGCCCAACTTTTGTCATCTAATCTAGTAGCCGGGCATATTTGTGGCACTTCACATATAAGGGCAAGCAGTTTTAATTGAATATGCGAGCGCTTATACCAAAATCTCTAGAGATTTCTGGAACACATCCGAATATGAAGTTTCTAGAAATGCGCAATTTTGTGCTCCGATAAATCGATGGCGGGTCACAACAATCGATGGTTGTTGTTTCACAGCTGTAGTAGACATTTATGAATGATAACTTTAATGTATCATGTTTATTCGGGTATTGATTAAAGTTTTTTATAGCTTTGTAATCTGGATGTTATATTCTCAACAAAAATATGCTTTGAACCTTTGGCTCGATAAGTAAATGAACCGGTCCGAAAACCGAACCTTAGTCTTTTCCATGAATTCCACGAATCATCTGAAAAAGGGTTTATCAAAAACTCACATCCAGACACAAAACATAAATAGGATTTGGCGGGATAAAAAGTGCAAATTGACACATTTTGGCCGCAAAAACGAGCAATTTTTCCAACTTCGTTTTCACAAGCGATTCTTAAAGCACAGACCGCAAAACATAACATTTTTTAACGAATGTTGTCAATGGAGTAAAATTTTTGTAAGTAAAATATGGGAATAGAGAGGGTTGCATATTTTGTGAATATTTAATCTATTCACAATCCTCTCACACAATAATCATTAAACCTGGAGATGGCAATGTAGTTAAATATTAGTGGTAAATCGTAAAAATATTGTTTTTTTTATTATTTATTTGACATTTGACGAAAAGCATATACTTACATATTTTGAACCAATCCCGCATATTACAAAATTCGTTTAAAAAGAAAACATGGATGACCCCCGCGACTTTTTGCATAAAAAATATTTGTAATTCACGATCTATCGCAGGAAATTTTTAAATAATTTTACTAGACTAAAACCTTGTTCGCTTATTTATATAATTATTTCTATTACAAAATGAAGTCAAGTTTTTAAGGTTTTTTTGCACAGTTCATCGACAATTTAGTTGCCTCTACGCCACTGTTTGGACGTGTCGCTCAGCCGTATAAGTTGTTGACAAAACAACATGGCCGCCAAGGGGTCAACATCGACTCGCCTATCCCAAAAATATACATTAATTTTTTGATCAAACTTTTGGAAAACCTGTAAATCTCAACAAAATTCATCGATTGTGGAACGGAAAAGGAACAAAAATTCAAATATGTTAAAGATGTATTCGAACTCTTACGTTCAAAACAAGATCTCGATTTTGATTTGATTATCTTAGAATAGTCCCTCGACATCAATCTTGGTAGTATTTTGGTTGACCCAAATAAATTGATCAACTGATCAGCTGAAATGATCTTCAAATAATCCGAATAGAAAACCGAGTGGCAAAAAAGATGTGCGAGCTATGTAATTATACTATTACCATAACTTCAGCAAAATACAAAGAAATTCGGAGACGTAGTAGATAGAAACCTGAATCGAAAAAAAAAAAATGGTTACGGGATTTTAAAGTACAGACATGAGTCAAAAAGTGAAAAGTACAAATATCTAAAACAGCGGTGGGCATGAAATTTGAGTTTGAGAGCGGTCCAACAACAACAACAGAAAAAACAACCGTTATCAGCTAGTCTCGATCTCCCAAAATTCAGCTGATGCGCCGTCTGTGTGGCGCCGTGCTCCGATTCGCATTGACTTTGTTGTTGTGCACAATTTCAAGCGAGTTAATTTGCGAAGCACTTTATTATCTATCGGGCTAGGCAGTACAAAAATTGGGTCAGCTGTCCCGGAGGGGCACATTTCTCAATTCACACCGACACGAGCCGAATGCATGTCGAGGCTTGAGCCACGAAAGCAAACTGCTTTTCGTCGTTGTAGTTTGTGTCGCTTTATTTTCGCACACCAATATACTCTCTCTATTTGGCCGCGCGCTTCTTAACAAACCCTAATGTATATACTCAATGTTTGTGTCAACCTTCGGTAATAAATTACTCTTACTATGCGTTGCAAACTTTGGCTCTTAGAAAATATGCCCTGTGTTTTTGTTTTTGTTTGCAGTGTATAAAAAGAAAACACTCGCATGAAGGCTGAAAGGCTTATACAAATGATGTGGAATGTTGAAGAATGACCGCATAGGAATGAGTTTATTCAAATGTTAAACTTGAATGCGCAAATGCTGTAAATTGTATAAAACTGCAAGGTCAAAAAACTTGTGCAATTTATGGGCAGAAATTATGATTTAGTTATATATAATATTATTTCTTTGGGATTACCATTTGTATACCTTAAATATACTACGGTGGGCAAAGACTTGATGGAATGATGACCACACAAGAACTGTCTGCAGAATACCCGCAGAATTTATCAAATTTGCCAGCCTTCTTTTTATGGAATGGATGTTGGACAAGAGACGGGTTACGTGTGGATTTCAGAAGGCGATTGTATTTCCAATCTTTAAAAATGGCGATCCGAAGGAGGTGTGTAACTACAGGGGAATCTCATTTCCAAACGCATTAGCCAAAGTATTCTCAGCGGTGCTTTTGAATAGGCTAAGCAATATGTGAAAACGACCGGCTGACAGAGTTCCAAGCAGGGTTCCGGAAAGGATACTCCACAATAGACAATACATTTAGCCTGTCAAGGCAAACTGTACGAGTTTTTTTGTTGACTTCCGCGCAGCGTTTGATTCCATTGATAGAAGAGCACTCTTTTACAAGCTAAGTAATTTGGGAATCTCAAAGAAATTGATTAACACTCTTCAGAACATGTACAGCGCTAACAAAGCAGCAGTATGGGATGGCGATATGCCATCGGAATGGTTTGCGACAGAATCCGAGGTCAAACAGGGCTGCTTGTTAAGTCCTCTCCTCTTTTTGCTCTACATCAATGACATTCTTAAGTACCTCCCGGTAGGGATTTTTGTAAATGGGCCCGAGGTGAAAGCTTTTTTGTACGCTAATGATATTGTGGTTTTTATTGTGGTCTTAAAGTGAACACAGAAAAGTCTTAGATCCTAATTTTTAAAAGGCATTGGAGGAGACTAGCCTTGAATGAAAAGTGGCACTTAGAAGTGAATGAGCTGGAAGTATTAAAAACGTATAAGTATCTGGGTATTTGGATATATCATGATGGTCAGTTTAAATTTCATTTGCAAGGGAAACTTAAAGATGAGAAAATGGCTATCAACCTTACATGTAGCTCCCTACTAAGTAAGAAAGCTGTACCAATCAACACAAAATATCAACTCTTTGAGGCAGCAGTTAGATCCATAATATGCTACGGCGCTCAAGTAACTGTTACGCTTGCCACGCTTCACACCAAACAGGTTGTTCTACCTCGAAACTGGGCTGTTCAAGCTGCATATAATTACCGCATACATGCATTTTAAGTATTTTCGAAAAGTTTTCAGTATGCCAAAACATAGGCTTCCGAACATTTTGGCCCGGGCCCTACTACGCAAACGTCAGCAATTTTTTCTTCATTCACGGAGTGGAGTTTCCTTAGAAGATCATTTTAGCTGGAGAAAAAGAGAATATTGCAGACTTTATCGGCGTCTGCCCCATTTTGAGGGAGCACATTGCTCCATCTTGGCAAGGCAGAGCTACAACTGCACGAGATAATATATTATCTTAATGGCGAAAACTGTTCGGCATTATTTAGTTTTGTAAGTCAGTCTTTTAGATTTTGAAAGGAAATTATTGAAGGACAGTTTTGAAAAACGGTAACACCGCTACTTTGATTCTGAACTACGCAGTTGAACGATCTGATATCTGGGGAAGACCTGGGAAGTAGAGCTGCAAAACTATCGATGGTGACGCTATTCGATTTTTTCGATAGTTTTTAGATAAAAAGTCAATATTATCGATATTATAACAGAACGAACTGCGTTTTTAGCTTCACCAAAGAAGCTTTTTTTTCGCGGACTATGGGCATATTTGTGCAAGCAGATTGCCTTAAAATTTTCATTAAGATCTGATATAAATAGAGGAGTCCTAAAAATGTTAACATAACATAAGTTAACATAAGTGTCCATGCTCTGTTGATAAACATAAGGGAAGGCTACTTCATTTTTCACTTTAAAAACTCAAAAGTTATTGAATTTAATGCCAAACCTTCAAGCTACCTTGATGAGGCGTGAAGCAAGCAATCGTTCTTTAAAATAATTGATAAGCGACAAATCTGTGTTCAAAGTTTCAAGATTTCATTTTTTTTCTATTTCGTCTAAAACTCCCCAAATCACCTGTGATTTTTTGTAAAGATATGCCCAAGTGTGATTTTCTCTAACATTTGGTTTTAAATGGTTTTCCTTTTCTTGCCTTTTTTTTTTGGACAAATGCAATCTAATCAGCGCTTACTCCAACAGCTGACAGCTAAAAACTTTCTTGTTAGGAATCTTATTCCGTAAACTTGGATTTTATTGTCGCACATGCAACTCCTTGCTGGGGGTGGGCCAAGGGCAAGTGTGGGGTGGGGTACTGTCTTTTATTGTCTTTTACATCTTTTGGGCATCATTGTTCTGCCTTGTCTACTTGCAGATACTTGAATCTCAAAGGCCCACTTCAAGGAATTTCAGTGTTTACCTAGCCAGGCCCGAAGCCAAAGCGACAGACACGAAATACCATAACAAGAACAACAACAACAACAACAATATAAACCACTACAACTACAAATTGAAAAACAATAAAGAGAGCCAACTGCTGAAGAGAGTTGCCAATGAAGAGGCAGCTACAAAATCGACTTTTGTCGAGGAGCAGCCGGAGCAGGACGCGAACTTTGGCAGGAAAAGTTTTGCGTATAAAAAATTTAAGAACATGCAGCAGGAAAATCAACAGAAACCGGAAAATGGGCAGCAGGCAAATGGTCCCCCAGTCAAGGAGGAGCAGCTGTTTGATTCTATTGAAATATTAAATGAACGAAAATTTAATAAACCCGCCATGGAGCCGCAGGAGCAGACCAAGCCCGGCGACATTTTGGCAATTGGCGATATTGAAGACAATTTTGGTAATGATGAAGTATTGGCTCAAAACCTTAAGTCTTCTATTGACAATGATGAATCAGCAGCAGCAGCAACAACTACCCCAACAGCCCCAAGTACCACATCTGCGCCACCATCCACGACCGTAATCAGCTCTGCAATCATTGGACGCAAACTGAAACGTCATGATCCCAGACGATACTATGACCAAATTATGGACAACAACTATGGCATAGGCCGCATTCAGGAGTTAGCCCAAGAGGCGGCTGCTGCTGCCGCCGAAGATGAGGATGCGGCAGCAGATGACTTGCCTGTGGGTGAGCTGCATTACTATGACGCCACACAGAATGTTGAGCATAAAATTCCCAGTCAACAAAACAGCTATTGGCGACTGAACAGCAACAATAACAAAAACAGCAGCAGCCAACAACAAATTGAATTAAATGGCGGAGCACGTTTTGTTGACGATGAATACGCCGAACCGGAGCCGCCACAGGAAACGGATTTGGTTGCCGATTTGGATACAGCAGGACGCTATCATCATCAAGGTAAGTCATTTGGGGGTAGAATTAGAAATAGATTTAAGGTAAGAACAGAAAAAATTGCTTCAAGGATTAAATGTCACTTTAAGTAAGAGGGAATAGAGCAACAATTCAGAAGACCATTCGACAAGTTTAGATATATTCATCAGATTTTAATCAAACTTGGCTAAATTGTGCTGAAGCAAATAATATTTATAGCTGGCAAGTTTAGTATTTCTACCATAGAAAATAAACTAGTTTTTTTTACTAAAATTTGTTTTTCAACCGATAGTTGCTTTGGCCGCTATATGCTATAGTCATTCGATTGCGAGCAAACTTTGTAAATCCAAGTAAAAGTATATAAAATAGAGAAATGCCAAGATTGAAGACGTTTACATTGGAAATAAAACAGTTTTACTTGCTAGAACTAGTTTTTCAACCGATATATATATACACATTTGATTATGATCAAACTGTGTTAAATTATGTAAAAGTATATAAATTAGAGAAATGCCAGTTTTGAAGACGTTTACATTGAAAATAATCATATTTTTCCTTCCAAAACTGGTTTTTCAACCGATAGTTCCTATGGCCGCTATATGCTATAGTCATCCGATTGTGATCAAACTTTGTAAAATAATGTGAAAGTATTAAAAAAAGGGAAATGCCAGTTTTTAAGACGTTTACATTGAAAATAAACAAGGTTTTCTTACTTAAACTGGTTTTTTAACCGATAGTTCCTATTGCAGCTATATGGGTTATTCTTTTATAAACCGAACAGTTAAAAAACTCACCATTTTTGATTTCAATAAAAAAAAAACCGAAATTAGATCTCGACATGCCCACCAAAACGTAATTTGCGGTTTTGCAAAAAAATTTATAATTAATTTCAAAAATCGTCAAAAACGAAAAAATGAAAAAAAGGGTTTTTAAAAACTGGATTTCTCAGGTTTGGTTTATCGGACAGGTCTCGTGTTGATATTGCTGAATAGTATTTTAATGCATCGACTAAAATAATAATTTAATAACTTTTTAAATTATTTAAAAATATTAAGTAATTGTTGCTAAATTTTACATATAATTTTTTCTCAGTGTTAACCATCATGACATAGCTTCTAAGCTTTTAAATTATAATGCTTTCAAAAAGATGGAGACTTTTATAGTTTAAAAGATATTAATTTTTGAAGTTATAAAATATAAATAAAAATATGCCCTTAAATAAAGCTTTGCCACGATGTTAGTTTTAAAGTAATGCGACTGAAGCTTGGCAATTAAGCTTTATATTTATCAAGCTTTTCAAAAATGTCAACATGTCAAATGTCAGGCAGATCGGACGGCTATATCATATAGCTGCCATACGAATGCTATGATTAATTGAATTTTGTAGTGGTGTAGTGTGACCATAGTTTGCAAACTAAATTATACCACCACCAAATTCAACATTCCTATGGCAGCTATATGATATAGACGTCCGATCCGCATGATGTTGACTTTTTTTAAAAGCTTGATAAATATAAGAAACGCGTGCTAAGTTTCTGTCAAATAGCTTTAAAACTGACTGCGTGAGAAATTTTTCTATAAGGGTATGTTTTTATTTGTTTATAACTTTAATAATTAATATCTTTCAAACTATAAAAGTCTCCATCTTTTTGAAAGCACCGTAATTTAAGTTTATATCCTTTTATATCCTTAGAAGCTATATCATGGTGGTTAACACTATGAAAAAATTATATAAAAAATTTAGCAACAATTACTTAATATTGTTAAATAATTTAAAAAGTTATTAAATTATTATTTTAGTAGATGCATTAAAGTACTATTCAGCTATATCAACACGAAACCTGTCCGATAAACCAATCCTGAGAAATCTATTTTTTTAAAAACCCTTTTTTTCCATTTTTCCGTTTTTGACGATTTTTGAAATTGATTATAAACTTAACAAAAAAATTTTTGCAAAACCGCAAATTACGTTTTGGTGGGCGTGTCGAGATCTAATTTCGAATTTTTTTTATTCAAATCAAAAATGGTGAATTTTTTGATTGTTCAGTTTAAAAGAATGACCCATATGCTTTACACATACGATTATGATCAAACTGTGTAAAATTATGTGAAAGTAAAATAAATGAGTAAATGACAGTTTTGATGACGTCCACAAAGAAAATAATCAAGTTTTTCCTACCAAAACTAGTTTTTCAACCGATAGTTCCTATGGCAGTTATATGCTTAAGTCATTCGATCCAACCGATTCCGAAAAATGTAAAGCCTATATGAATTTCAAGACTTTGTGCAAAGATTGGTCCAGACAACTTTAAAACAGTCGAGAATACAGGCAATTCCGCTATTGACGCTGATAAAGAATATATCAACTATAGAGTCGAAAATGTTTCTTTCTCTTTGCTTAATACATCTGCACAACTTCGTGATAGCACTAGCTTACAGCCAAAAAGACCCATTTCTACTGAAATTATTTTTAAGTGTAGTTTGGATTGGTGATCTCTAAAATCGACTTCAAAAATTTTTTCATGGTTACGTTTTTTAAATATGAATTTTTTTTCATTTTTCCGATAGGTGAATTTTCATTTTAAGCCACATCTCACTTCATAATCGTCAAATGGAGTCAAGCAAGATATGAATCGAAAGGCAATTGAATTGTCAATAATCGCACAAGCCACTATTTTCGAATCGGTTAAGTAGTTTGAATACAATAATAAAAAATATTTCAAAACAATTGATTTTTTTGCTCTTTCGTTTTCAAACGCCTAGGAAAAATATTTAAAATTTCAAAAAAAAAATTTTCTGCGTAAGAACCGCACTTCTGCGAAGAAAATAAGATATCAATGAACAAAATCTATATATAAATACAAAAACTGGGAGCAATTAAGTGCTGAAAAAAGTGTAATTTTGGAGATTTTTTAAAAATAAATTTTCATTTGCTTTGACTTTTGTTGCTTTGGAATTTTTTTTTTGATCTGGCTATTCTCTCACTTCTAATATTGACCAAAAAACGAAGAAAATAGAAAAAAAATTTTCTAAACACTTAAAATACTCGGATTTTACTGTTAGTTCCTTCACTTAAATTGATCCAGCTACAATATTTATTCATAGATTTTCTTCATGAAATACTTAATTATCTTTGTAGAAGTACGATCCTTACGTCGAAAGAATAAAAATAATTTTTTTGGATTTTTTTATATTTTTCCAAGGCGATAAAAAAATGAAATTTCTTGCATTTTCGAGCAATTCAATAAATTTTTTTGATCTATTTTTGGTCATTGTATTCAAACTTCTAAGCCGATTTGAAAACAATGTCTTTAGCTATTACTGACTATTTAATTACCTTTCGATTCATATATTGCTTGAAAAATTTTTGAAATTGATTTTTGAAATCACCAATCCAAACTACACTTAAAAATAGTTTCAGTAGAAATGGGTCATTTAATTTTTTTTTTTTGTAATCTAGTGTAGCCATTAAAAATCGATGTAACGTTTAAAAGGGGAAAATATAAGCCGATCAAGCATGTAGGCTGATCATTTATGTATTTTATTGACTGCGAACATAGACTGAAGTCTATCAGGACTGTTCCGGCTTTCACTTTCGACAAGATAATAAATAATTTTTATACCCTGCCCCCATTAAAAATCTATAAGGGGCTTATGAAGCTGTGCAATTGTATGTAACAGCCAGAAAGAAGCTTCTCCGACCCTATAAAGCTTATATATTCTTGATCAGCATCAACAGCCGAGTCAATTTAGCCGTGTCTGTCTGTCTGTCTGTATGAACGCGTCTATCTCAGAGACTATAAGAGCCACAAGTTTTTGCATGTATGTAGGTGTATACCGTACCCAGATCAAGTTTGTTTTAGTTATTTAAAATTGAATTCTGAAAACCACATTAAGATTCGAGCATGTATGAGCGATTACAGAACGCTCATACATTAATCAACACCCAAATAAACTGGCTTTGCGCTTTATGCATCAAACTTGCATACACAACATGTTGTTCCTATTGTTGGCTATCTGATTATAAGCATGTTCGACTTCATTCCAATCATTTCTGGTGTTTTGTTCGGATTGCTAAACGACGATTGATTAGAGTGAGCGAAAATCACCTCGTATGAATAAACTCTTGCAAAGACGCATAGGCTGAGACAGCGCTGCTGACAGATATGAAAAGAAAGAGAGAGAAAGCATTTTTCTGGAATTTTACGCTGAGTTTGTTTCGATCGAACACATAAACGTTGAATCAAAAAACTCTAGCTCAACCGCTTGATGCTTTTGCCGGTATGACACTGATTATATTCAACGCACATAAGCGTTCGATTAAAGAACTCTGGCTTAACCACTCGGTGCGACTGCCTATCCCAAAGAATTGTACGATTATTTTTAGCTAAAATATACCATTTTACAGCTTACATATAAAAAAATAACAAAATTGTTTACTGCCCAAAGCTATGCATTGCAAAAACAGTACAACAGGCTAGTAATTTGTATAGAATTTCAATTACTAAAAATTGTATATCTTCATTGAACAAATCGTAGAAATGTTTGGGATAATTTATTTCAAAGTTAAGAAAAAGTACTAATCCGATAATATCAAAGAGAGTCAAAACAAAAGTATAGGTCCCACACAAGCCGCGTCTAAAAAGGGTAAAAATATGAATTTTTCAACTTTAAGCTCAAATTACTAAAAAAATCTCGACGTGATGGACCATTTCGGAAAACAGAATCGTGTTCAGCACACGAAAATTATCTAGAATCACCACCAACCGGAGAACGGTTGTTCAATATACTTGACCTTGTTGCCTAGTGTAATTTGACAACAATGAAAATGTATTAAAAATTTAATTGAACCAATTTTCATCTGAAGTACGTGTCGTATGAGTAATTTCCGTACGCTTGGATAACCCAACTGTCATAAGAATGCATTTCAAATCATTTCTTCGAGGGCGCAACGGGCCACTATGTGCTCATCGCTGACCCAAAGCCAACTAGTGGGCATTTGTATTTAAATTGAAGTAAGTACACAGAGTTAGATGAATATTTACCCCATTGCGCTCACTCACATTTCGTTCGCTCACTCGCTGGGGACTTTGACTTGGTTTTGCTTTGCAGTTTTGGGTTTTCAGTTTGGTCAGAGCTGGACATAGTAAATTGAAAATATGTGAGGCCACTCCCGTAGAGTGCAACCCTCCTCACCCCTACACACACACACACACACACACACACAAAGCAAAAATCTCTTTAATGATTTGAATGTGAGTAAGGGGATGGGGCAATGGAAATCGGACTTGGAGTGGAAAACATTGCTTGCATTGTGGTAAGAGCATGTATGGAAGCCGTAATTAGTTTATAGACAAAAGACCAAACCACTGCACATCGAGACCAAAAACCAAATGCCAAAGCTTTAACGCCAAAGTCAAGCTAAATTTCAATGAAAGTGCCCCGAGGGGTACGAAACTGTTGGTTCCCTCTTTTTTTTTTATATACCGATGAACACTGTCTCGAGAATTAGCCAACAAAAATCCGAAAAATGAACTTCAAGCCTGCATTCTAAGGCAGGCATAGTGGTCACGGAGGGGGGTTAGGGTGGAGTGGCGAGAGGCAGGCTGCTCGAAATACGTGCCTGGACTGCCAGAGGTTTTTCGGCTTGGCCACATCTTAAGCCAGTCAGTCGGTCAGTTTATTGTGTGAGTGTGTGGTGGCGAGGGTCGGTTAAGACTCAAGAGCTTGATACCTGAGGGAAAACGTAATGCAAAATGTATAATGATTTCTAATGTCAGTTTTGAATTTGGTGGTTTGAGAGCTTTTCAGTCTACGTAAAGCTTAAACTTTTGCTCTTTTCAGCGAATTTAACTGACTGAGAGCAGAAAATGTGAAGTTAAAAGAGCAACAACAATCTACGCCATTGAAACAAAAGCTTTTCAGTCTACGCAAAGCTTTCATTTTCTCATAACAACAAAACAAATGCTTTACAGCAGAGCTTTACAATAGATCTCATTTTTTTTTTTGCCTTTACTGCATAAGCTGCCCTCGCATTTGGCTTTTGGTTGTGGCCGTTGCCATGTTGCCGCCGCACTTTTATGCACAATCAAATGAAATGAATTGTGGCCTTATGGGCAACGGGATTTTGCGGTCTTAGGCTGTGGGTCCGGATCCGGGTACGATTTGTTGCTGTTGTTGGCCGAAAGCCTAATAGAAATCTATTACTTCCGAGCGAGCGCGTCGTGCCGAGACTCACAAATTTCACATTTCTCATTTCTCATTGCAGACGCCGTGACAATACCAACAACGTTGCCGCCGCCACCACCGCCCCCCGCTCCCACCGTCGCCTCATCCTCGGCCTTTGAGCGGTTCAAGGCCTTGCGACGCAGCAGTCGGCGAAATGGTCACAAAAGCCACAAGAAACGCTATAAGGATTACTTGAGGCATCATCCAAATACCGCACCGGCAGTAGAGGCCAAGCATCTCCAGAAGCTGCGCCAGGAACGGGAGAGGCAACAACTACAACCACAACCATACCCTCATGCGGCTCCCATATTTGCCTTGAGTTTACGTCCCCAGCGACCTGCCACCAGCAAACCCTTCTACGAGGGTCAGGTCAACTACTTTGATCAGGAGCCGGAAATTGAACCCGTTGAGGAGCTGGCTCATCATACCGAAATGGAACGTCTGATAGCCCATGACAATGGCAATTGGTATCGTCGTATTAGTCCCGTGCTGAGGAATGGCATCAAGGTGGGCTCGGGTGGAGTTGATCAATCACCACCGCGTCATCATCATGTCAAGCATCATCATCATCATGGCCATCATCATCATAAGCATTCACGTCAACCGTCTCAACGTCTACCCAATCCCTATCAGCGCAAAATGCAATTACCCCCACCACCACCGCCGCCACCGTCGCCAGTTTCCTCTACGCCACCGCCTCCACCGCTGCCGCCACCCAAACAACAGCTGGGCCATCAGATCACTGAGCTCGAGCAACTGGAACGCTATTATGCCAAATGGCCGCATCTGGCACGCGTACAATTCCAGGTAGGTCTGCCAAATAATCAAGAATTTACCCACATACAGCTGTAGCATACTTTAGGGCTTCAGATTAATGAACTTAAGTGAACATGTTCTTCTTTAAGTGCTCTTTATTGTTCAGTTGTGACGACACAGAAAAAAATGATCTATTATATACAGAGATCCATTTGGGATGGATAGTTTAATCATATTCTTTGGATTTCAGCTCCATTGGATGAAAATCTAAGATCAATCTAACATTAAATGGATCTTATTCATATCCTTTTATACCCTGTAAAGGGTATATTAAAATTGTCCCGATATTTGTAACGAATAGAAGTTTAAAAATTGGAATTCAATTTTGCTAAAAAAAAAAACGGCTCGATATATTTCAAAGGTTGAACATTTATTGGAAAGGTTGGTTCATGTCATTTATTTATGAAAAACAATTTCGGTTAAATGACCACCACGGCTGACTTGGCAGTAGCCCATTCGATTCACCCAATTTTTGAGAACATTTTCAATTGTTTCGGCACGTTTGTCAGCAATAGCAACTCGAATCTCGTTCTTCAACTCATCCATTGTTTCAGGATTGTTTGCATAACGTTTGTTCGCTCCCCAAAGATAATAGATAGAAAGATAGATAGATAAGTGTTTATTTTCATTTGATAATTTTCATAGCTTACAGCTTTACATTGATTAACTAATAATAAACAAACATTTAAAGCTGGGTTTAAAACCGTCAGCCTTCCTTCTGTTGTATGACATAAAAAACAATTACATATACACTGCTCGCCACTTGAATAGGACACCCTGTATGCTCTCTTTAAAACTGCTCGTAACTCGAAAACGAAATGGTAGAATAACGGTATTTTTTGCATATTATCTTTGTCCAAGCATTCTTCGCTCTTTCTGGTATATTCCAAGTTTTGGAATAGAACCGTTATAAAGTTGTTTGCACTTTATGTGAGCATTCGCAAAAATTCAATGGAATTTTTGCGCCACTTGAATAGAACATGCATTTTATTTGGTCGGTATCGTTGACACGTGCACACAAATTTTGGTTTACTTAAACTTTTTGCTTTAATTGAAGTGTATATAAAATTAAAAAAAATTAAAATGGGGCGTGGCACTTCATTATCTGAGTCGGAGAAAGGAAAAATCCAAGCTTACAAGGATTCTGGCCTTTCTATTGCCAAAATAGCAAAAAAAAAGTCGACAGGAGCCGTCACGCCATAACAAATTTTTTAAATAATGAGGCTAATTATGGTGGCACCCACAGTGTGCTTACCATCGCGGACAAGCGACTTATATTAAGAGAAGCTTCCAATTCGCACGACTCTTTGGCCAAGATAAGGGAAAAATGCAACGTTAAAGCAAGTTTGACAACCATGGTCGTGTTATTAATAATGCTACACACCTGAAGAGACTAAAAATCAAGAAGAAGCCACCTCTTAATCCGGCTCGGAAGTTACAACGCCTTGATTTCGCGCGCGCACATGTCACCTGGACTTCGGAGTGGCAACGTGTTGTCTTTTCGGACGAAAAAAAGTTTAATTTGGAGGGCCCCGATGGCTACAGCTACTATTTTCATGATCTTCGAAAAGAACCACACCATCTTGATAAGTTCCACAGCAGTGCTGGAGGTATTATGGTATGGGGGGCCATTTCCTATTATGGCACCTGTGAGCTTAAATTTATTCCAACCACCATGAATGCGTTGTGTTATAATGGTATATTGAAAGAGGCCTTTCCACACTTCCAAACTCTTTTTGCAAATCTAAAATGGATTTATCAACATGATAATGCCCCTATACATACGGCACGGATTGTTAAATCGTATATAGCGAGCCAAAACGTGGAGTTATTAAACTGGCCACCCTATTCACCGGACTTGAATATCATTGAGAATGTGTAGGGATGGCTAACACGTGAAGTATATGGATCATGTCAGCAATATTCGAGCGTTCCCGAACTAATTGCAGCTATCAAATTAGCATGGGGCTCGATATCGTTGAATTATTTGGGAAAATTGTATGCATCCCTTCCAGACCGAATGTGTGAGGTTTTGGAGAAAAAAGGAGGCTCAACACACTATTAAAAACTTTTTTTGGTTTAAAAACATGTTAGTAATTTCTTATTTAAGTAATATTGTTATTTGAAAAGGATTGAAATATTCTTAAATGATTTTTAGATAAAGTGTCCTATTCAAGTGGTGCAAAATGAAGACTCCAAAATTTGTTACTTATTGGTTAACAATGTTTTTTGTATACTTACAACTTTTGAATAATTTTGTAATTTTCGTCTAATTACTACATTTAAATAAAGTTTATAAGAAAACAAAAATTATTTTCCTAGATGGCTTGGTTTAACAGCAATTAACTATAGAAAATCGACTTTAGAGGTGTGCTATTCAAGTGGCGAGCAGTGTACCTCCATTTACAATTCTTCTTGGGCAGCTGTTTAACCATAAAAGATCTCCTCTGGCCTTTATTATCCAAGTTATCTCGCTTTGCTTGAAAGACTCGTTGCAGTATGTGGGCCCTATTGCATAATTAAGGTTTTTATACACTTTTGATGCACTTACTGACGCCTTGTTCATGTGTTCAAAAGCAGAAAACCACATATCTGCTTTTGATGCGCTTAGGAACCGAACATTGCGGTCAATCCAATCTGCATGCGATTGGTTGTCTCCGAGTGATATGCCATGATGCGCGAACATTTCTCTAAGCCTCGCAAACCACCCCAAATTATTTCGCATCATTTTTTCAGCAAGGATATGCGGGAGTCTAGAATCTTCACACTCAAATAAAATTCTTGGTACTTGGTAGGTACTTGAGATGAAGTGTTAGACTATAGATGTGTCCATCTTCTAGCCCTGCGTCAATTCCTAATATGTAGTTGGGTGTGCTATCTGGTAGTTTGAGTATCCTCTTTAAAAAATATCGCTGCAGTTGGTCTGCCTCTTTCTTTATTTCTCCATCCCAGACTTGAGCTCCATAGCACTGTACCGTTCTGCTGACTGAGTTAAAGATTTTGAATTTGTAGAGTTTATACTCCCCTTTGCTTCTTTTGTCCTGGCTGCCACATGCTTCTTAAAGCTCATTGTAGGTGTCAGGATAACCCCAAGGTATTTGTACTCCGATACCACCTTCACCTGCTCCTCCTGATACGTCCAGTTCTCCGATGCCGCCAGTCTACCGCTTTTTCTAAACACCATAATCTCGGATTTTGTCTTATTGACTTCCATGCCCCACAATATGCAGTATGTCTCGAGGTTATGGATCATTTGCTGGAGGGTTGAGGGATTGTCCGCTACCATCACAATGTCATCTGCGTACATTAATACCCTAATGTTTGTGTTGTCGATATACAGGCCACCTCCTAAGTGTTCATGCAGATCATCTAAGTACATCGCAAACAGCAACAGTGACATAAGGCATCCTTGCTTTAATCCGTTAAAGGTTTTAAACTTCTTAGAAAGCTCACTCCCAGTCCAAACAGCGCAAGACGTTTGCGAGTATACTTTTTCTATAAATTGTATTATTTTTGTGGATACACCTTGTCGTTGGAGCTTGTATATAAGATGTTTAAGAGGTACTCGGTCAAACGCAGCCTTAAAATCTACAAAATAAGCATAAACTTTTCTTTTTTCTTCAAATTTAATGCGGACTATAGATGCTAAGTTGAATATGTTGTCAACCGTTGAGTATCCACGCCGGAATCCTGCTTGGAACTCGTTTAATTTATCGTGCTTTTCAACCCACGTTGTTAGTCTCGTCGACAGTATACTCATTAGTAGCTTCGCTGCTCAGTTCATAAAGGATATACCTCGGTAGTTCATCGGATCATTGATATCTCCTTTTTATACTCTGTACCGAAGGTACATAGAGTATATTAAGTTTGTGTAAAAGTATGTAACAGGGAGAAGGAATCGTTTCCGACCCTATAAAGTATATATATTCTTGATCAGCATCAATAGCCGAGTCGATATAGCCATGTCCGTCTGTCCGTCTGTCTGTCTGTCTGTCTGTCCGTCCGTATGAACGAAGAGATCTCAGAGATGGTAAGAGATAGAGGTTTGACATGTATGGGACATATATTTCTTATACTTGCAGGCAGATCAAGTTTATTTTCAATTTTTGCCACGCTCCCTCCCGCCCCCGCAATTTGGAAAAAACTTCATATCTCCTACAGTTTTGGAGATAGATCGTTCGTTCCTTCTAGAGATACCTTGTAAACAAAATTATTATTAATTAAAATTATTTGCTGAAGGAACGATAAAGATCGGATGAACGATACTCAAGTTATGGGCAAAAAACGGCCAGTTAACACCACCCTCCCCCCCACCAACAACCACAGCAACATACCCTAACCGTTCCACACAGGCAATCTTAGTGCGAGAGAGAAAGAGAGAGAAACTTAGAGAGCGCACCGCGTTGTGCGCGGGGTGTTAACTGGCCGTTTGACTCCTGAGCAAATGCGAGTGTAAGGGTACAGAGTATGTTATAGTCGGGCTTGACCGACTTTCTTTCTTGTTTATATATTGGAAATATTATACTGTTGATGAAAGATTTTTCCAAATAGTTGATATCAAACACTCTATTGTATATAGTGACAATTTGTTTAAGCATCTCATTTGGGGCGTTTTTGAAAAATTCATACCGAACTCTGTCTTCTCCAGGAGCTTTGTTGGATTCGGCTTTGTTTAGTGCTGACAATAGTTCCTCCATTGTTAATACTGCATCTAAGTCTGGATCCGTGATATACATTGGTGCATATTGAAACTCCACGGCGTTTTGTTGAGGGTTAAGGAGATTATTAAAGTGATTTCTGAAATCCCACGCAGCTATTTCCACACTTATTTTCGGACTGACTCCTCTAATTTCACGGACTATCCTCCACCAGTCTTTGCTATCTCTTATTGAGATAATAACACATAACACTTTATATTCCTGTTGCGCCTTTGTGTAAATCCGTTTGTCTTCTGCAGTGTTTGTACTTCTAAAATTGTGCAATGCCGCAAACACATTCTGCCTCTTCCTATAGCATTTGGCGTTGTACCATTTGTTATTAAAATTGGTTGAGTAACCACACTTGTTGCTCGGCGCCGCTTTATTAATTGCAGTTACAATGTCCTCAATAGACAGTTCTTGCTTTATGGCTTGCAGCACATTAACATGTTTTTGGACATTTTTCTTGTATGCCTCTGCTTTTTTGTCGTTCCAAAGCAGTTTTGGCAGCAAGTTTGACTTCTGGTCAGATGTTGTCGCAAATATCAGCAGTATAGGTATGTGGATAATAATCTAACAAAGATAATAGTCTAACGGTGTCAGATCACAGCTTCTTGGTGGCCAATTCACATCTCCATATTTGCTGATTATTCGATTTTTGAAGATAGGGCGCAGAAGATTGTTGAAACCAAATATCGTCCAAGTCTTCCGCTTCAATTTCCTCGAAGAACCAATCACTTAACATTCACCATTCACGGTCACGGTGGCTTCTTCTTCATTTTCAAAGAAAAATGGACCAATAATGCCTCAAGACCAAAATCCGCACCAAACAGTGACACGTGGTTGATGCATTGGCTTCTCGACGACGATATGCGGATTTTCTGTGCTTCAGATGCGACAATTTTGTTTATTAAAATAACCACCGAGGTGGAAATGTGCTTCATCCGAAAAGATGATTTTTCGGTCAAATTCACTATCTTCGGCCTAACGATCCTCCACCCAATTTGCGAACTGTAGACGCTTCGAATGGTCAATTGGCTTTAGCTGCTGCACCAATTGAACTTTGTATGGCTTCATGGCAAGGTCTTTATGCAAAATTCGCATCAAAGAAGTGCGCGAAATGTCCAATTGTTGAGATCGATGGTTGTCCACTCACATTTTCAGCAACCGCAGCAATGTTTTCGGTCGAGCGCACCGGACGAGTACGTACACGGGTTGGTTTATCCACCAACATTTCAGTTTCACGAACACGCTTCACAAATTGATCCACAAATTGAGTTTTCGGAACATTTTTTTTGTTAAATTTTCTTTTCAAATTTCGCACAGTTTGAGTCGAGGACTCACCACTTTGGAAATATGTTTTTAATATTTCCCAACTTTCTTCAAGCGAATAGCGACCCATTTCGTAAATGTCAAAGTTTTTACTAAATATTAGTCGCTTTCCGAATGACATTTGACGTTTTTAAAGTCAAATTATGAATATTTCAAATTCCAAACACTAGATGGACCACCCTATATACTCTTGATCAGCGAGCTGAGTTTATATAGGCAATTTTTGAAACCGATTGGTCTCAATTGTACACTTGTACAGATATTGATGTTGCTATACAACCTTTTTATGATACCTTGTACTCGCTTTTTGATGTTTGTGTTCCACTTGAGCTCCCTCGCTGTCCTAATAGGCAGCCTTGGTTCACAAGAGAACTAATAAATTTGAAAAACAAGAAGTCAAGGTATTTCAAAAAGTATAAGAATTCTAAAAAATCATCTGATTTCTCCCGTTATGTGGATGCTCGTTCTAGATTTAATGTGCTGAACGCACAATGTTATAAAGACTATCTTAACCGTTGCAGACTTCAATTCTCGCACAATCCTAAGCAGTTTTATACGTTTGTTACCTCTAAACGCAAATCTTCCACTATGCCCTCTTCTGTGCGGTATAGTAATGCGAAAGCAAACACTGATCAGGCCATAGCCGATCTGTTTGCCGAGTTTTTTACGTCAACCTCGTCTTCTAGCTTCTTTGCGAATCAACCATACCCCTATCAGTTGAATGGGTCTAATTGTATTTTTAGCCCTGTAATCACTGAAAGCTCTCTCCTTTGCGATCTTAACTCTGTTAAACCTGTGTATGCACCGGGTCCCGATGGAGTACCTGCTTGTGTACTTAGGTTTTGTGCTGATGCACTTTGTAAGCCTATTCATAAATTATTTGAATTGTCTCTTGAGTCATCCTCTTTCCCTGTGTTGTGGAAGGAATCTTATATCATTCCTCTCCATAAAAAAGGTGATAAGTCTGATGTTGAGAACTATAGAGGTATTTCCAAGTTGTCTGCAATTCCAAAAGCTTTTGAGAGAATTATGACATCTCAACTGAAACATTTATGTAGTTCCATTTTTTCACCCTATCAACATGGATTTGTGAAGCGTCGATCTACTACCACTAACTTATTAGAGCTTACATCATTAGTGATCAAAGGGTTCTTTGGTAAGATGCTAACTGACGTCATTTATACTGATTTTAGTAAGGCTTTTGATTCTGTTAATCACTGCTTGTTGCTTTATAAACTGAGTTTAATTGGTTTCCCAAGTAACCTTCTTAGTTGGATCTCTGATTACCTAAGTTCTAGAACACAAAAAGTTATATTTTGTAATTCATATTCGAAACTAATCCAGGTTACCTCTGGGGTACCCCAAGGTAGTCACTTAGGTCCATTGCTTTTTACTCTCTTCATAAATGATCTTCCGTCTGTCTTGACTCACTCTCGTGTGCTTATGTACGCCGATGATGTGAAACTATGTTTAACATATTATATAACGATTTGGTTTCCCGCTATAATTTGCAAGCTGACTTGGATGCATTTCAGTCTTGGTGTAAAGATAATCTATTAAACCTTCACAGTTCCAAGTGTAAGGTTATGACATTTTACAGGAGCTTGCCACAATTCTCCACTTATATGCTTGATAATGTCCCACTTGAGTGCTTAAATGATTCAGCCAATGAGGTAAATGATCTTGGGGTTATTCTTGATCACCGACTTAAATTTGACTCTCATGTTACGGCTACTGTTTGTAGGGCCAGGAGTGTTCTTGGGTTTATTAAGCGCTGGTCGAAAGAATTTGATGATCCCTAACAGCGAAGATCTTGTACACTTCTCTTGTCCGTCCGATTCTCGAGTACGGATCATGTGTGTGGTCTCCGCAATATTCGACCCATCAAGATAGAATTGAATCTGTGCAAAAACAGTTTTTATTGTTTGCTCTTCGTGGTTTGGGCTGGAATCCTGAGGTCCGTTTACCATCGTACTCTAGTAGACTTCTTTTGATTAACCTTCCCTCCCTTATTAACCGTAGAGTTATGCTTGGAGTAATCTTTATACATAGACTAATTAATGGTGAAATCGACTCAACTGAGTTGTTTGGCCAAATTAACCTCAACGTTCCTATTAGACCGACTCGTAATTTTATCCCCCTATCACTAAATCGTTGTAATACTAACTATGCGTTGCATGAACCGTTTCGTGTCCCCTGTGCTGATTACAACAAACTCTACCGAATAATTAACTCTGAAGCTTCTCTTCCTGCTAAAAAAATTTATATTTTAACTTATTTAGCCCGTAGTTAACATTACTTTTTCTTCTTCCTTCGCGATTTCCTCTCGGTCGGTCGGGCGGGAGGTGGGCTGCTATTTTGCTTGGGGTTCGCGCGTAACAAGCTTAGGCTTGGTGTCGCATGGGCCTCTTGAACGTACTGCGCATTGTACGTCAACGTCCATATACAACGATATCCATATACAATGTCCGTCTGTCCGTCAGTTTCTATGCTATCTCCTCCGTCAGCTTTAAAGCTATCTTAACCAAACCTTACACAAAGTCTTTTGGTACAAATACGCTGCACATTTTTCGGAACTAGCCGGCTCGGACGACTATAGCATATAGCTGCCATAGGAACAATCGGTCGAAAAACTAGTTTGAGTGAAAAACTTTCTTGTTTTCAATCCAAACGCCCCCAAACCTCATATTGATCAGTTTTCGATGCTTTCACATAGTTCGAACAAGTTTGATAAAAATCGGACAACTATATTGTATAGCTGCCATACAAAAGTTGGGTCTAAAAACAGTCTTAGTAGGAACAATTTTTTTGTTCTCAATGTACTCATTCCCAAACGTGTTATTGGTCAATATTATATACTACCACACAATTTTGCCAATTTTGATCCAAATCGGATGACTATAGCATATAGCTGTCATAGGAACGATCGCTCGAAAAACTAGTTTGAGTAAAAAAAACTTTTTTGTTTTCAATCCAAACGCCCCCAAACCTCATATTGAGAAGTTTTCTATGCTTGCACATATTTCGAATAAGTTTGATAAAAATCGGACAACTATATAGTAAAGCTGCCATACAAAAGTTAGGTCTAAAAAAAAGTCTTAGTAGGAAAAACTTTTTTGTTCTCAATGCTAACGCTTCCAAACTTGTTACTGCGATCAATATTACATGCAACTACACAATTCTGCCAATTTTGATCCAAATCGGATGACAATAGCATATAGCTACCATAGGAACTATTGGTCGAAAAAGAAGTTCTAGTGAGAAAAACTTTTTTGTTTTCAAAGGTAGCGTCTTTATACCTTCCAGTTGTGAATATTATTAGTTTTCACACAACTTTGGGGAGTTTGGTCAAAATCGGATGAATATATCGTATAGCTGCCATATAACAAACTGGCAAGCAAATGCTGAAAGTAATGGCGCCATTAAGCTGCAAGAGTATATAAACTTCGGTCGAGCCGAAGTTAGCTTTCCTCTATTTTTACTATATGAAAACTATCCAGTTCAAATGGATCATTAACAAATATCCTTTTTATTTCTGTATACCTTTTCAGCAAAATTTGTGATTTTCAATTTTTTTTAGAATTTAGAAAAAAGGAATTTTAAGCAGAAAATCAATTTTTTACAAATCTTTTTGCTCATAGAATTCAATCTACTAAACCAAGTATCAAAACACATATCCATAAAAAAAGCAATTGTACATGTATCAGCAATGTAGCCCTTAGCGTTTAATCTGTACGTTGAATCAGTCAGTCAGTAAACTGCAAAAACTGCATTTTCTTTATAGGTCTATGATGAGCACTATCGTGAAGACCATCCAGAGCTGTACTCTGACTATGAAGAGGATTATGAATCGGCAGCCGAGCTGGAGGAGGCTCAGCAGGAACATGGCGAGGAGGCGAACTTACCGCCGTACATTAAGAAATACAATCGCAGGAATAAGCAGCTGTTGAACCTGCTGGAGGGTACCCTGCCGCCTGCACCGGCCACGCCTCTTATCAGTACAGTGTGGAGCAATTCGTTGCTGCAGCCCGGACCACATGAGTCCTCAGCCCCACAAATGCACTCCGCCCCTGCGACTGTGCATCTGGATGATGACTATCTCAAACAGAAGCGTCGACGATATCATCAGCAACAGCAACAGCAGCAGCAGCAGCAGCTGCTAGGGGCAGAGGATTTGTTTGCCAGGCAGCGTAGCTGGACAAGCACCACCACCATGCAGAGTCCTGTGCCACTGGTCACCACTGGGCTGTCCAATCATTTGCCCCAAGAGGAGCAGGGGCCAGTTCAGGTAGATATCTGGCCCAAAATAGTGTCAGAGGCTTCCACCACCCCAAAGCCGGCCGTGTACAAACTACCCTCGTATCCGGCCATTTCGGGCAGTTTCTTGGGCACACCGCGCAGTCGCAGTCGAAGTGCCCAATTTGTGGCGAATGTTTCGGGCCGTGGTCAAAACAGCTGGCATTTGGATGAGTCTAGCAACACCACTACTGGATTAGGAGTAGTAGCCATATCTTCACCAGCTTCCCCGCTCAACTCGTTTGTCTATCATCGGGTGGTCGATGGCATGGGCGGCAGTGGCGCCGGCGGCAGCTTCTCCTCTTTGGCCAACCGCAAACAGCGTTTGCCATTTGTGGCCATCACAGATCGCCGATTGGAGAGCCTTACCAGCAAGAAGCTGCTTGCCGAGCGGCACAAAGACTTTGAGCAGAATCACTTTCCGATGCCTTAGATGCAACCAGAGATTACAACAACAGCAACAAAGTGGGATTCTCCCGCTTAGTACTAAAATTTTTGAGTGGCCGCTTTTGGGATATTTTCAAGCTATAAATGTAATAATATAAATATTTGTGTTTTTTTTTTTTTTTTTTTTTTGTGTAAAAGCTGAGAAGCTGAGAAAAGTAAGAAAAAACTAGAAATAATTGTCTGTGTTTTTTTTTTTTTTTTCTTGTGATGGTGGATATTCGTGCATATAGAGAAAAACATAAACGATAAACGTTATATAGACAAGTAAAAATGAAAAAACTAAATTTAAGCAAAAAAAAACAAAAAATACAAAATTTTTTTTTTTGTGTGTATGATAGCAAAATGACACAACACACGCAAAAACACACAAACACACACAAAACGACACCAACAAGAACAAATGAGCTGCATTGGCTGTTTCCCGGCAAACATTTTGAGTCTATCGATTAGGATAACAATTAACTAAATTGGAAGCCTAGATACCATTTTATTCCGCAAGCACGCTGCTGCCCAAAGGAAGATAGAAATGTTTGCGCTGGGTTACTATTTTTTTTTGGCTTTTGAATAGAGAATTGTTAGATCCAGAATTCAGAATAATACGAATACCGCACGCATCCACTAAATAGGTTTCAAAATTTCAGCAAAAATGAATTTAAGATAGAGAAAAAAATAACAACAAAACCACATAACAAATATCATCATCAGAAAAGTGAACAAAATCGCAATTTAAGGTGCATTTCATAATCAAAGGGGTACCTCTGTAAAAGAATTACACTATAAAACACTTTAAATTTGATCTAGTTGGGATCAACAAAATCTGAGAGGGTATGATGGCAGAGACTAGCTTATAGAGCTTTGGACATAGTTTTGAATGGATTTTCCGGATTTTCCAAGATTTTAATATCACGTTGTTAATATTCTGTTGTGTTTGTAGTTGAACGGGTGAGTAACTGATTTTGACCGCGAATTTTCTACCAAGTGCACAGTGTGTCGTTTGAGCAATCTAGACGATGAAAAAGAAAGAAAAAACAAGTTCTCTGAAAAAATATATCTTCACTAAAATATGTACCAAAATGTCCCACTGTTACGAAAATACACAAAAAATAAACCAAGAATTGGTTTATTTTCCAATTCCCTTTTTCCCTCTTTTTTCCCTCTTTTGGTTATTTTACTAGAACAAAATGGTACAGCGCTTGACATTGAGAAGACGTCTGTCCTAAAACACCAGATCCAACAAGAGGCGCATTGTTCGCACTCCTGGCGGTCATCTGGTCTACCAATACGTGAAGAAGAACAAGACTGTTCCCCGTTGCGGCCAGTGCAAGGAGAAGCTTAAGGCTGATGTCAGAGTGCGCGAGAAGCGATGCTACGCGAGAAGCGATAATATTTCTTGCTATGAGCAATGCGAGAAGATGGCATAGTGAAAGCTTTGAGCGAAGCGAGGTGCATTGATCAACTTTAATTTGCTGTCAGAATTTACCATCATTTAATAATACAAATTAGGCCAGTAGTGAGAGCATGCATCTCAGAGAGCGCGAGCTTTATTTTCTGTGATTATTGTGAGCGTAATTCATTGAGAGCAGCGAGTTGCATTGTTATATTTCAGTTATTAGAGTGGGCGTGATGGATTCAGACGAAGAATATTTTGCTACAAGAGCAACAATTAAGTTTGTTAACAAAAATAAAATGTCCACCCACTCAACCGAAATCGAAATGAAAAAGGAGAGAAATATATTTCAATTATATGGGTCATTCTTTTTGAAACCGAACGGTTTTAAAATTCACCATATTTGATTCATATAAAAAAAAATCCGAAATTAGATCTCGACACTCCCTGCAAAACGTGATTTTCGGTTTGGCTTAAAAAAATTTTTGTTAATTTTTAAACAATTTCAAAAATCGGCCAAAACGAAAAAATCGAACATAAGAGCTTTTTAAAAACTTGATTTCTCAGGTTTAGTTTATCGGACAGGTCTCGTGTTGATATTGGTAAATAGTATTTAACTGTATCTATCAAAATCCAAATTTAAAAACTTTTTAAATTGTTTAATAGTATTTAGTAATTGTTGCTTAAGTTTATATATAATTTTTTCTTAGTGATAACCACCATGATATAGGTGCTAAGAATATACATTTTATTGCCCTAAACATAACTTAAGTTACGGTGCTTTCAAAAAGATTTAGACTTTTATAGTTTAAAAGATTTAAATTTTTGAAGTTATAAACAAATAAAAATATGCCCTTAATTAAAGCTTTGCCACGAAGTCCGTTTTAAAGCTATGTGATTGATACTTGGCAATTAAGCTTTATATTTATCAAGCTTTACAAAAATATCCACTTCTTGCAGATCGAGCGTCTATATCATATCTCGGTTTTTTGCAAAACCGAAAATCACGTTTTTTTGGGAGTGTCAAGATCTAATTTCGGATTTTTTTTTAATTTAAATCCGAAATGATGAATTTTAAAACCGTTCGGTTTCAAAAAGAATGACCCATATTGATGATTTACAATAAGAAGCTAAGAATGTAACAAAAATTACTTGCGATCTTAGCGAGTTCAAGCGAGAAAGCAGGTTGCAAACTGCTTTCTCGCATCGCTGTCGCTTTATCGCATGCACTCACATATCGCTCCGCCCTCACTCTGACACCTTTTGAGCGATTGAATTAAAAAAAAGGTTGCAGCGGTTTATCGCGCGTTCTCGCCCAATATTATCGCATCAGTTCTCGCGCGCACTCTGACATCAGCCTAAGGGCATCACTCCCTCCCGTCCCAGCGAGCGTTCACGTCTGTCGAAGCATCACAAGACTGTCTCTCGCACCTACGGTGGTGTCTTGTGCCGTATTGTTCGTGCTTTCCTCATCGAGGAGCAGAAGATTGTCAAGGCAATGAAGAGCCAACGTGAGGCTCTGGTCAAGCCTGTCAAGAAGGTGGTGGAGACGAAGCCCACCAAGGCTGCTGCCAACAAAAAAAACTAGCTGGCAAATCTACCGGCAAACTGGGAGCTAAATCAATTGCTGGCAAGAAACCCGCACCCAAAATTGTGAAGTCCAAAAAGTAAATGGAAGGATTTTTGTTTGAAACATTAATTTTGGACGTGGAATCATTTTTGCTAATAAAGAATTGAGAACTCAGAAGAAACGGGACGTTAAAGATAAGAAATGAAATTTTGCTAGAGAATGTAGGTAACTATGTCGGAAATTAAGTGCAACTATAAACGTATATTCGCCATAATGTTTTTATTTTAAATTATTGTGCTGATATATTTAGTTAATTTTGCATCAAAAGTGGACAGAAAACTATTTGACTAAAAAACTTGTGAAGCTTTTAAAAATTGCATTTTTTTTAACGATTTTTTTTTTGATTTGAAAGAGTGGGATAGAAAGTGTATAGTTTCGGCTTGTTTCGTGTAGTGCTTGACGCGAAATTAAAGGTCGTTTCAAGGTCTTTTCAAAATGCATAAGTTTGTTTAGCAAGTTGATAGAGTCGGTACCTAAAAATTCTGAATGGGTGTGATGGTAAATCAGAAACCTTCGCTGGGTTTGGTCTGGTTAGCTACCGTGTTATTTTTATTGCACTTTGAAGTTTTCAGATTCTGATTGGGATTCGCAATTTGGAATTTCAATAAATGTCAGTTAGCGACCTTTCTAATTGTAGATCTATGTTTCCGGCACGAGGTAAGGATGATAGAAAATTAAACAATTTTATGTTTCTTTTTTTCCAATATGTATCGGTTGCTCTTCGGCAACCGTCTTCAGGGCAAAACTACAAAAAATATAAACACCATTATTTAACAAAATTCACACAAACAGTTTACGTACAATTTTTACACACCTGCACTGTGTGACGTGGAGTCTTAAACTAATTATTCAGTCCGCGGGTAGGTGTCTGTATAAGTGAGCGCATTTCTCAGTGTCCGTTTTGTAGTTGAGTCTCCTGTCTGGAGACTGGAATCTTGGAGTCTTGTTGTAATGCTGCTCTTGTTGTAGTATTGTCGCAGCCAATTTCGCTTTGACGTCTTAGAGCAAGTCGTTGCTCTTGGCTTGGCTTACAAAACATTCTTGAGTAGCAAGACAAAAAAGTCACATCTTTATACTCAAAATTACAAAAATGTCTTAAAATCATCATGTTTTCCACTCATTTTGTACTATTTCTCAACTTTGTCTTGAAAACTGTAACGAATTTTACTAAGCAATGCAGGACAAAAACGTAGCTTGGACTTAAATAAACAAACGATTGGAACACACCAGCTTCATTCGATTGGTCCTTCGTATAGTTACGGGCCCTTAAGCGTGTAGAATTGGAACCAAAACTCGAAAAATTACAATTTTTGGTACCAATTGGCCGACACAGTCGAAAATTTCGACTGTTTTTTTTATTAAATCAAGAAAATATTAAGAAAACATATCTTAAAAACTGTAAATAAAAAAATTTTATATATTTACTTTTTTACTGAAAATGTTAGTTTTTTCGAGTTTTTATGACAGTTGTACGTGCTTCTGGGCCAAAAGCTATATAAAAGAGTAACTAAATGTAGTTGGTTCGTTTTAACGGTTTGCTTATTTTGGTCTAAGCTACAACTTTGTGCTGTGTGAGCAAATTTGAAACGGGTTTTAAGATGAAGTTGAAAAACTGTAGAAAAGTGGTCAAAACATGAATGTTTTGGGCAACTTTTGTAATTTTGGGCATGAAGATATCATCATCAAGAAATGTTTTGTAGGCCAAGCCAAGAGAAACATCTTTGTTAAAGACTTAAAGGCAAAATTCAAAATAGTTTACGAGATATGAAATCGTTGGTCCTACTCTGAAGCTGAAAAGTTGAAAGTGCAATAAAAAGAAAACGGCAGCTAATCAGACCAAACCAAGAAAGGGTTTTTATACTACCATCACACCCTTTCAGAATTTTTTGGTCTCGACGCAATCAACTTTTTTGAGTTTAAAAATGTGTCACAGTGTTACAAGTTGGTGTTCGATATGTGGTCATCAAATTTCTCCTCAAATTTTTCTAACGATGAACGTTTCAAAGTAACCTTGCGCTGCTCTGGTGCTGTTAAATAAGACAACAACACCTGGCCGGGTTAAGCATATAACATATTTAATGTGCTATTTTAATGTATTTTTATTATTAAATGAAATTAAAAATATATTAATTGTTCTTATCATTATGACTTTTGACAATCTGCAGTATAAGCGCAGTGGACGTCTATAGTTGCCTCTTTCGACATTTTTCTTAAAATTGTGTCTGACACAATCAATGCCATTCAATGCAGTTCCATGTAGTCCCGAGCAGCGGCACTTAACTAACACCTCGCACTTGGCTGCCACGGCAAGGATTTCGTTCATCTCGATTGGAAAGTAATTCGCGCATTTCTGGCGATTTGCCTCCGTAAAGTTGGTCAGGTCAGCTTGATGATCTTCTGGATGTGCTAATGTAGCATGTGTGACTTGGAGGCTTATATAGCTCTGCTGAACTCGAAAATGGTATTGGGCAGCGGTCCCTGGGTGGTCACATAGCATTTGGACACGTCGACGGGGCCCTGCCAGGGAAATGTGAAGAAATGGTATTGATTTATAAAGTTGAAGTATGGTTCGCCCATTTTTTACCTTGATATAATTGGCATCCGCTAGACTACCGCTTGATAGGAGGCCAGCACTTCGGTGTCCACTGAACTGGGAGCGGGCATTTGGCTTTTGGTCGTTTTACTGTCTCGATCATTGAGCACCGGCGGCTGTTCAATAATATTCTTTTTGGTCTGGTAGCTGTGATCGAAGGCATAGTTGAGGCGAAACCAATCGACCTGACTGAGGAGACTGGAGGCGCTTTGAAGTGTTTGAATGCTGGCCAAATAGATTTTAAGCTTCTCGCTTGTGGTTTGTGGTGACAGGAGATGTCACATGATATTCTCTTATCCGCCAAGTCCCGCGCCTTGCTCTTCACTTTTCACGGAGTTTATTAAATTCTTTTTTAGATGCGCTCATTTTCAATTTGGCCGCACAAATCAGAATCGAAACCTACTTTGCTCACGTCACGCCAAAAAAGAGGCGCTAACAGCACTTAAGGGCGATGTCATTTTTAAACATAACGTAGTGGCAAACGTAAGCATATTTCGCTGTTGGTAGAAACCGAAGATGAAACTGCCACACGAAAAAACTCCTCACAAGTTTTTATACCCTTGTATAAAGTATATTTAAAAGAAGAGAAAAACTTTTTTGTCTTCAACGGAAACGTTCCCAATCCTCGTATTTCTTAGTTTTCTATGATTTTACATAATTCTACAAAGTTTTGTGAAAATCGGACAACTATATAGTATAGCTGCCATACAAAAGATTGTTCTGAGAAAAAGTCCAAGTAGGAAAAACTTGTGGTTTTCAATGCTATCGCTCCCAAACTTGTTAATGATAAATATTACATGCAACTACACAACTCGACCAAGTTTGATCCAAATCGGATGACTATAGCATATAGCTACCATAGGAACTATCGGTCGAAAAATGAGTTTTAGTAAGAAAAAATTTTTTTTTTCAATGGTAGCGTGTTTATATTTTCCAGTTGTGAATATTATCAATTTCCACACAATTTTGGGGAGTTCGGTCAAAATCGAATGAATATATCAAATAGCTGCCATATAACAAACTGGTAAGCAAATGCTCGGTTGAGCCGAAGTTAGTTTCCGTTTTTTTTAAATAGAGTTTTTCATTTTGCGGCCGTTTCCGTACCCATGGACACCGCCCTTTAAAACTAAATAATTTTCCTTTTATAATACTTATCAAAACGATCTAGAAATGATAAATACTTTCATAAAACTTATCTAAACGATTTAGTAATGATAAATACGTTTGTAATCCATCTCTAATTTTTAAGTCCCCTTACTAACGAACGAACGGTGCATGTCCGACCCCCCCTCTGGAACAATTTTTTTCATATTTCGACCTTATAAGTACAAAATCATCATAAAATAATATTCATTTTCTAGATTGTTCTAAACGACACCTCAGTGCACTGTGCGAACCTGGTACTCACTTTTAGCTTAAGAAACTTTTTTGTTTTCAATGTTAGCGTTCCCAAACTCAGCCATTATTAATATCAAATGCTTTCAAACAGATTTTCTAAATTTGGTCAACATCGGATGACTTTATCTTATCGCTGTCATAGGACCGCTCGGTCGAAAAATGGGTCCTAGTGAGAAAAGTTTTTTTGTTTTCAATGTTGGCGTCCTCAAACTCGGTTTGATTATATATCTTAGATGCTTTTAAATAAATTAGAAAAATTTTGTCAACTTTAGATGACTATATGAGAATATGGGTCTAAGTTGGTCGAGCTTTTTTGTTTTCAAAGTAAGCGTCTGTAAATTCGGCAAAATTTGATCAAAATCGGATGACTATCAGGCCTGCTCCTGTTTTCGATATCGAACAAATTATGCGGAATCGCATTTGTAAAATGATCCCGCTTTCAAAATCCGACGGTATTTTTCGGCTTTTCACTTCAAACTTTCATTAGTTCTCATTTGACACTATTAATGGTAAAACGTTTCAACCGAACTCTTTAATTGTTTCTTGGGAATCGCAACTCTTAGCAATTCTGATAAATCGAATTCGGAATCGAGAACAGGGGTGTATATCTTATAGCTGCCATAGAATCCATCTGTCGGAAATGGGTCTTAGTCAGAATTCAATTTTATAGTTCTTAAGCTTGGTGGGTCTTTTTATCTCAATTTGATCGTTCTTAAACTCGCTGCAAACCAGCATTTGCAAGGGTAGAAAAACTTCGGCACAAACGAAGTTTGCTTAGACTTCACGCATATATAAAGAAAATCGATTAGTAAAACAACAACAACAACAGCCCCTAAAAACAAAGAAAACGGTGTGTTACCCATGATTATGAAATGCACTTTATATTGTAAGACAAAATGTTTCCGTTTTCAATGCCAAACTATTTTTTCGCTTAGTCTGGCATTATTCAAACGAAAACAGGAAACAAAAATTCAAACAACCATCCATACAAATATGATATTACGATACTTAAAATTAGCCAAGCAAAATTTATTTAAAGAGCTCAATAGTTTGTGCAGAAACCCAAAAAAAAACAAGCAAACAAAACATATCAAACAAAAAGACAAAAATGTATTAAATATTCCACAAAGTTGGCTTCAGACGTAGTTTAGTTCTTAAATGCAACTCCCTTTTTACAAAGAAACCAACAATTTTTGGGGATTTGGGATCGAAAAGTACTTTCGTCACCAAAGTCAAACTCAAAAACTAGCCCAAGCTGTCACCTCCGAAAAGAATAGAACAAAAAGTAGTCCTATTGAAGCGTAAAAAGATTCTGGTCTTCGAATGAATAGGAAGACAGGTAGCCAGCTTAGAGCGGATAAAGCAGATAGATAAGAGGAAAAGTATAATTGAAGGATTTACAGTAAGCAGAGTCGAAAGCGCAATTAAAGAAAGATCATATCTTTAGAAGGCTGATAGCGAAGAGGTGGTCCATGTCATGGTTAGATTTTAGTAAATGGAGACAAGAAATTGGTTTATTTTAGATGTTGTTGTTGCGCCCATTTGTTAGATGATGACTCTACTTTATTTAAACCAATTTTCTGTAAAATATTAGTTGAAATGTTTTAACTTCAAACTTTTTTTTATTTGTTTGCTAAAATTCCAATACGCCACGTCTGAAGCAAACACTACACCAATCACACTTAAAGCAGCAAAAACAGAAGGCAACAAACAAAAACAAAAACAAACGTAGCATGAAACACAACACACAAATTCCAAACCAACAAAAGAATGAGAAAAGCAAAAAATGTCTTAGAATCATAAGAAAATAAATGAAAAATACTTTGTGTAGGGCAAAAAAAAAATAAGAAAAAAAAAATGAGAAACCCAAATGAGTTTTAATAAAACAGCAAAATGCATTCTGAAGCTTAAGCCGAATTACGAATTATATGAACACAAACACATACAGCCACAGGCAGCCTTTGTGACAACATAAGCAAAAGACGAAAACAAGGAAGAGAAAGTTAAAGCGGCAATGCAGTTAATTAACATATCAAAAGCAAAACGTGAGCCGAAAGTGAAAGCAAACGCAAAAGCAATTAAAATTGAGCGCAATTGCAGATTTTTCTTCGTATAAATAATTTGAATTTAAATGGATTAAACAAAAAGTTGAAGCGTAAAAAAATAAAACGTAAACAAACAAGCGCTAAAAAGTATGCTATACATTTGTTCTGCAGTTGTGAGTTTTGAGGCTAAACCGCTTTTGTTTACGCAATTTTTAATGAAGGCGACAAACACACACACACACACACACACACAGACACACACACACATCTCATTATGTGGTAACATTTTAATGGAATGAAATTCAATAAAGCAACATTTATTATTTACGCATAATTATTTATGTGTGTATGTGTGTAGCATCTTCTAAGGGGTTAAGGTAAGGTTAAGGGTTTGTCTTTTTAAACTTTCAGATTGTTGGGATAATGATTTATTTCTGCTTGACTAACTCAACTGTCAGTGGGTGACATGGAGACGGTAAGTGACATAGTAAAATCTTGTGTTTTACTTCATTCGGAGGGGTAAGAGTGTGTGCAGAACATTTTGAATATTTTATCAAGAAACGGAAGAGCCCATTAGATCGTGCATTAGCTGACACAGTGGAGCAGACCCAAACATTTCCACGTAAAAATGACGAAATCTTAATGTAAAATTCGGACAAAGGTAATGTGACTGTGGCAATGGAAAAGAAGGAATACAAGCAGAAAATGGAATAAGTACTTGGCAAATTAAGTACATACAGGATTTTACGACAGGATCCCTCATCACGGTTACAGGCCAAAAACAATTTAATTGTTGACAAACTCCACACAGCTGGAATAATCACAAGGAAGAAAAAATATAGATAATACAAAGCAACGAAATAAGACTTTTTCCAGTATATTGAAGGGTCGATGGTTTTCGTGTGCTGAACACGAATCTATTTTCAGCAATGGTCCATCACGTCGAGATTCTTAGTAATTTGAGCCTAAAGATACAAAAAATGCTTTATTTGACTCATTAAATTCCTATCGACCAACGTTTAATGGAGATCCAAGTACACCTTTCGCCCTATTTGACAATGGAGGAGATGTGAGGATTAAAACTCAATCTTTGGGTCAAAAAGAACTCCAAGATCAACGACTGTAGATATTCGTTCCAAGGGTTCATTGCCAATCGTATAGGTAGCCAGCGAAGGTTTGCAACGATGGAAAGTCATAAACATGTACTGTGGAGCAATTAAGATGTAATTGATTAATCAAGCACCAGGACTGCAAGGAGTTTAGATCATCTTGCAGTCTGATCGAATGCGTCGGGTTGTTGAAAGATAAAGTAAGTTTCACATCATCGGCGTACATAAGTATCCGAGAGTAAGACAATACTGTGGGGAGATCATTAATAAAAAGAGTAAAAAACAAGGGGCCGAGGTGGCTGCCTTGTGGCATACCAGAAGTGACAAAGACAGGCTTTGAAGTATTAGAGCGCAGCAGAACTTTTTAAGTTCTACCTTTTAAATAGGACGAAATCCCAAGCAGAAAAGAGGTCGGAAATCTCTAAACGCTCAAGCTTAAAGAGGAGAATATCGTGGTTCACAGAATCAAATGCTTTACTGAAGTCGGTGTAGATGACATCAGTTTGATTTTTTAAAAGGAATCCATCGTTAACCATTGAGGTGAATTCAAGCAACTTGAGTCGTAGTTCATCCGACGCTTTGTAATTCCATGCTGCAAAGGTCGATAAAATAGATTTACAATAGTGCTGTAAGGATGAGGTTAGAATCTGTTCAAATAATTTTGGAATAGCGGAAACGCTTGGCTATACCTCTATAACTGTAGGAGATATGACGATTTTCCTCCCAATTTGCGGGAGCGGGATGATGTGGGATTCGTGCCAAAGATTCGGAAATACAGTAGATTCTAGCGCTAGACTAAAAAGCTATAAGCAAAGGATTGCATAATGATACCCATACACTCGTTAAGCACGCAACTGGGAATGCTGTCAGGCCCAGGGGAGTATGAGGATCTAAGTGATCTCAAATATGAAGATCTCTTCGTTCATACGGACGGACAGACAGACAGACAGACAGACAGACAGACGGACAGATGGACGGACAGACGGACAGATGGACGGACAGACGGACATGACTATGTCGACTTGGCTGTTGATGCTGATCAAGAATATATATACTTTATAGGGTCGGAAACGATTCCTTCTCCCTGTTACATACTTTTGCACAAACTTAATATACTCTATGTACCTTCGGTACAGAGTATAAAAATACATCCTCTACTGTTTATAAAAGTTTAAATCAACCGCATTGTACAAAGGAGTCCAGTCTGTTGCACAAATAATTTGATTTAATAAAGTAAAGTTTCCTTTACGAAAGCAACGACGAGGTTTGTTTGAAGCTATAGATGTTGAAGAGGTAGGTCCAATAACTGAAAGGGAGATTTCAATTGTAGGATGATAAGAATCTTCAGGAAGTGATAGGGGGGTAGACCTAGAGACTACGGCACTAGCACTGTCAGCGACAAAGACTAGATCCAGCAATTTATTTAAATAGTTTGGAATTGTATTAATTTGAAACAAGGACATATCAAACAGATGATCTAAGAAGTCATGCTGTGTTGAAGGAACAAGATAAGTTGACCCATTAAGAAATGACCAGGCGATGTTTGGCAAGTTGAAATCGCCTACAACAACCATCGAGTCAATTTCTCGTAATTGGGCACAAACATCTTTTATACAAGCTATATGATGCATATAAACTTGAATATCGGAAGAAGGAGGGATATAAGAACAAGTGATATATAAAGAAGAGGCAGGCTAAGACACCTTTACGGCAACAAGTTCAACACCATCAGGCAGATCTAATGGAATTGATTCCGAACGGTGGTCTAGTTTTGACTGCGATCAGTACATCCCACCTCTGCGAGTAGGTCGATCATGTCGATAGATACAAAAGTCATTTGATAGAACTTCACAATCAGAGATTGATGGGTTCTGCCAAGTCTCTGAGATATGCAATAATGTCAAACTCAAATGAAGTATTATTCAAGAACAAGGTAGAAAGTTTGGATAATAGACCCTTAACAGTCTGATAGGCTATATGCGGACTGAGGCACAGATCTAGTTTTTTGAACTAGACTCTACATTTCAGGAAATACTAAAAGAGGGCAAGCTGACGGGCATTGGCCTAACTCGATTTTTTTGCCTAAACTCATGGACCATCATACAGGCCAAAAACAATTTAATTGCTGACAAACTCCACACAGCTGGAATAATCACAAAGAAGGAAAAACACAGATTATCAGCTATGCTCCCATTTTCGCTTTCGCAAAAATTTTACGATTTTGAGTCAGAATTTGGTCCAAAACCCGGCTTGAAATCGGAAAAAGTTTTGCGAAAGCGCAAATGGGAGCATGGCTGTATACAAGGCAACGAAATTAGACTTTTTCCAGTATATTGAAGGGTTTGTGGTGATTCTAGATAGTTTTCGTGCGTTGAACACGAATCTATTTTCAGCCATGGTCCATCACGTCGAGATTCTTAGTAATTTGAGCTTAAAGATACCAAAATGTCTTGTTTGACTCTGTTTATACGCGTTTTGTGGAGAACCTATACTTTTGAATGAACAGCTGATGCCCTTACGAAAATGGGTGTAACTCATTATTTTGACATCAAAAATCGACAATGCAGGGGAAACAGGAGCCCAAAAGAAAATGGACCGAGAGTTTTAATCGTGAGTAAGCTATAAGCTAAGGGCCACAAATCAGCCCAAGAAAATGACGAAATCCGCACTGGAGTGACGTACACCTAAAACCGTCTCCAATGGCAACGGACCCAAGCGTCCGTACTCGGTGGTGACCATACCCAACCCGTTCATCAAGTTTACCACCTCCACTGCGGAAACTGTAATTTGAGCTTAAATGTACATAAATGCATTATTTCACTTTTTTCCCGCTTTTTCGGAGAACCTAAACTTTTGGTTTGACTTTATTTAATATTATCGCAAAAAACTACTCCTTAACTTTGAAATAAACTATCCCAAACAATTATAAGATTTTTTCAAAAATTTTACGAATATTTTTGCAACTCATTATTTTGACATCAAAAATCGACAATGCAGGGGAAACAGGAGCCCAAAAGAAAATGGACCGAGAGTTTTAATCGTGAGTAAGCTATAAGCTAAGGGCCACAAATCAGCCCAAGAAAATTACGAAATCCGCACTGGAATGACGTACCCCTAAAACCGTCTCCAATGCCAACGGACCCAAGCGTCCTTACTTGGTGGTTACCATACCCAACCCGGTCATCAAGTTTACCACCACCACTGCGGAAACTGTAATTTGAGTTTAAAGATACAAAAAATGCATTATTTCACTTTTTTTCCCCTTTTTCGGAGAACCTAAACTTTTGTTTTGACTTTATTTAATACTATCGCAAAGAACAACTCCTAAACTTTGAAATAAACTATCCCAAACAATTCTACGATTTTTTCCAATGAAGATATACAATTTTTAGTAATTGTATCCGAGTTCACAAATCACCAATAAATTGTTGCTGCCCCAATGTATGCAATGGGTTTTGATGAAAATTTTTATTGAAATGCTATACAAATTACTAGCCAATTGAACTGTTTCTGCAAGGCATACTTTTCTGCAATAGACAGTTTTGTTATTTTATTATTATCGAGACTATATATTCAAAATGGTATATCTTCGATTAAAAAAATCGTACAGTTCTTTGGGATAGTTTATTTTAAAGTTAAGAAATAGTAATTTATTATAATATCAATCAAAGTCAAAACAAAATTATAGGTTCCCCACAAAACGCGTCTAAAAAGGATCAAAATAGGCAATTTTTACTAAAAATCTTGACGTGATGGACCATTTCTTAAAACTGATTCGTGTTCAGCATACGAAAATCATCTAGAATCACCACCAACCCTTCAATATACTCGACCTTGTAGTGTAGTGTTATCGACGAATACAGTCTTACCACTGATGATTCATTGGGTGTGGCATCACCAAGAAGTTTGTCTGTGGCCTCCTTCTTAATTGTGGCCAGGATCTTTCTGACCCGATTCGCAATCCTCCTGTATATTCGGTCTATAGCAGGATCATATGTTTCCCTCTCCTATTATATGGATAGTAGGTGGGTCATCCAGTGGCCAGGACCTGTGTGGAGCTGCCACAGATCGCCTGGTGCAGTGCTGTGCCTCGAGGATTTGATCTAAAGTCACCCCAGTGCCGGTGCTTTGCATTGAAGTCACCTCCAATGATAAATTTTTGGCCCAGTTGGCCAAGAAACACTTCAAAACGTGCAGAGCTCCATGGTAATGTTGGTGGCAGGTACCAAACGATGTGGACACCATTATTGCGGCTAATTGGATGTTATTATTGGAAACCGGATGGAGATGGTAATGAATTAGCTCCTGCTTCACTAGAACACATGCCCCTACTCTAGGTCGGCCTGCGGAATGATCCGATCGATAGCAGGTGTACCCTTCCATGCCAAAGTAGGTCCCTGCGTGCAAAAACGTTTCCGAAATAAGCATGATATCGATATTGTGCTTAGCAAGGAAAAGCTTTAGCTCGTTAGCATTTGGAATTATGCTACGAGCATTCCATGATCCGAGGCGTAGTGAGGTCGCCATTATTTGGTTTGGTTGTGTGGCTTGGAGGATCGGAGCTCCCTTATTTCTACCAGCAGCCTCAGCTATGGTGGCCTGTAGCCCAGCTACAGGATGACTTGGGCAAGTGGACCATCCAGGCCCGCGTTTCCAGGTGAGTTTTCGGTGTTGCGATTTGTTTGGTAAGTATCAGGAGTGGGCAGGTGAGTATACTGGGTGGTATTGTATTAAAGCAAACAGCTAGACCGCAAAATCTTCCTTAGTTTTTGAGCTATTAATTAATGCCTTAAAGTTGGGAAAATTTCCTACAGTCTAGTGTGTGCAGAAAATTTTGAATAACCATAAAAAAAACAGTGTACATTCGAACAATAGACCAAGCAGGCTTTTCTTTCACTTTTTACTTAAATTATTTCCTACATTCACATATTTTTAGCCTCAGTAGGCTTGATTTTGTACTTGGTTGGGAAAGCTGATTAATATTTCATTTCCAGTTGGTCTTTCAAACGAAATGGATCCAACATTATTTCTTTTATTCTTTTTTTGCCTTCGCATTATTGTATGAGGAAGTTGGCAGAAAGTCGATTATTTGATATTTTTTTTTTTTTTATTTGCTTTTATTCATCTTTGGTATGGGATAAATGGCCAAATTGTGAACCATTTTATTCTTCTTCAGTTTATTGATACACTTGTCGTTTTAGCACGAACGGATGCTTAAGTAGTTCTGTCTTTGACATCTTATTACTGAATTAGGAATGTTAGTTGACTGAATTCCATATTTAAGGCCCATACGGACAACCAAAGTAACTTAGAAGTTTCATACAAAAATTGAGTAAAGAAGAAGCAGAAGTTGCGATTCTGCCACTTGAATATTTTCACTGGTGGTCAGTTGTTTTGTTTTGTTTACAAACAAAAATTCAAAGTGCTTGCGTTTTGCCAAAAATAATTTACCAACTATGATGAGCCACGGGAACACATATGTGTCCGCGTTGCACCAAATTCCGGTTCAAGCCGTTGGGCTAGGATCAAATTATTGCCCGTTTGAGACACATCTGTGACTTGGAGCACGTGCAGATCGAGAAAGAGGCCTACAAGTCAACTGTACAGACATCGAAAAATGATATGCGTCCTGCTATCGTCTTAAGGGGTCTCTTTGAGATGTAGGTCATAAACAAGGACTACTACTTGAAGTATTATTTTTACGTCTGCCGTCCGGGCAACTATCAGGCCTGTTCCCAAATTCGAAAACTAGTGAAAGTCGCCTAAAAAGAATGCCAAAAAATAGCTGAATGGCAGTAATTGCGCGTGTGGCTGGGTTGTAGGCTTCAAAATAATTTGAATAAATGTTGGATTTAAGTTTTTTATTTATAATACTGTACAAGTAATTCTTAAACTATAGCTGGCTAACCTGATTACAATTGTAAAAAGTAATTAAAGTATACAAACATGTTTTTCAGTCTTATTTATTTATTCTAGTTTTCAACATTGTTATATAAAAACCGTCCGTTGAAATTAGCATAATGTAGCTGCTGAATGATGCCTGTTATAGGTAGGTAGGGCCTAAACCAATTCGCTTATGATGCTGTTGCGGTATTGCAAAGCGTCTTTGTTGAACGCTGCAAGGGCTATACAATTTACTCCGTTGAGCAGATCGAGAAGTTCGTTTTCCGACAGATGTAGACGCTGAAAGTGCAACATACGTATCTCCTTTAAGATGGGGCAGATTCCGACAAAGTGAGCCACATCTTCCTTGGCACACATATTGCAGAATGTTACTCCTGTGAGGTTGAAAATTGAGGCTTAGAGTTTCACATCTCGCCCTGAAAATAGCGTTTATCCTCTCCACACCTAGACTGTCATTGAAGTAATTTTTTGCTCCGAGGTTGAGATCCATGGATTTATACAGAGTCCTCTCTGTGCTCCTTTTTGCTTGCGCAATAAATCCGTCCCTTTCTACTTCACAGATTTTGGCATTGATTTGTGCTTGGGCTTCTTGCCACAGTAAATGGTTGTGAAGGTCGATACTGACGCAGCACTCGTTAGCGATGTTAGACCATATCTCAAAGAGCTGGGATCTTTCGCCCTGAAGTTGCCTAGCTATGATCTTCGGCAATCTTGAGCTATCCATCTTCATTACTTTGTTTACGTAGTTGAAATGGGTGTGCAGAGTGTACGTGAACAGCGAGGGCAGACCAGTTTCTATAAATATTGCGTAATTTGGGGATGCTGAGGGGAGCCTAAATACTTTTTTGATGAAGAAGGTGAGGAGGCGCTCGACATATTCATAGGATGTGTGGCCCCATACTTGCGATCCATAGCACAGGATTGAACGTACAGCCGCTATTTTGTGCTTGGCTTGACGTTTTTCCTACTTAGCAGAGTTTTCCATGATGCGTTTAAGGCCACTTTTGCATCTTTCAGTTTCTCGCAGAGGTGAGCTTTAAATGACATATTGTGAGTCACTAGTACTCCTAGGTATTTGTAGCTCTTCACCCAAAAATTGTCAGCGTTAAAAAAAAATTAAAAAAAAATTTTTTTTTTTTTATTTTACATTACATTTTTAACTTACATCTAAAATTGTATTATTTACAAGTGTAACTTACATCTAAATTGTATTATTTACAAGTGTAACTTACATCTAAATTGTGTTATTTACAAGTTTAATTTTTTTTTTTTTTTTTTTTGTGTGTCGTTGGGGCGGAGCAGTTCACTTTTCACTTAATTCTCTAATTGTGTCCAGGTTTGTCTTATTTACAAGATTAATCTTCATTCTGCGTGCTTGTGTTGTCGTGGGGGGGGGGGGATAGTCGACTCATCCTGCATATCTTCTCATCTTCCATGTGTAAGGAGGGTTGGTGCGTGCGTGCGCAGTTGCCCGTTGTTGTTGTTTCTAGTCCCAAGTCAGCTGTTGTTTGTTTTTGTTTTTGTGTAAGACCATGCTCTCGTACCGGGATTCGAACCCGGACCGACAGTAGTCATAAGTCTCTATATAGGAGACTCATCTCAATCAACTGAGCTACTGCCGGCGGCGAACTGACATCGTCTAAATGTTAACTTCAATTTGATATGCAAAAAGCCTACTTTTCATATTTTCAGGAAAGCAAACATTTTCAACTTGAAAAGTACAAAATATTAATTGGATACTATGGAAGTTCGCCAAAGAGTTACAGAAAAAAACCAAATAAACAGTAAAATATTTAGAACCTAAAAAAAAAGAAAAAATGAAAAAAGAGGATTGTGCCCACACCCTGACTTGAACCCAGGTCTAAAAAAAATAAGTTGAAATCTTCAGTAAATTTTACTTGCCTCATACTGGAAAATTCCTCTCAATGCAAAAGCTACAATGATCGAGAACGAGAGAGAGAGAGCGAACAAGGAAGTAACGGGATCTTCTGCTCATTTTTGGATTTACCCTGCCATACTCTTGTAGCTCAAGTACTGTCGGAGCTTGAGCTAGAAGTGACAAGTTGACGCGATAAACAAACTAAAAATAAAACAAGAATCAAAACTAAATCTAAAAGACGTATTATTGGAGTGATATTACAACAAAATATTTATCTCGGTTGCGTGTTAGTGGGCCAAAGGTAGAAAACTGGAAACGTTTATAACTGAAAACCAAAAATTAATACTAATATAAATTAAATTACCATTTACGTTGTTCGCATTCGCCTGTTTCGCCAATTTCTCAAAAGTTGCGGTTAGGTACCGGCCGTTCAAATTTGCCGGCCGGAATTACCAGAGGTTAAGTCTTTTGGTTTGCTCAACGAGATTTACCGGCAGGTTCACCCGATAACGATTAATTGCTATCGCTGCAAAAGTGTGACCTGACACTGTCGACGAAACAACAGTGTTTGTTTTGGCTTTCTTTAATGCTATTGTTGTCGCTGGTAATTATTTGGCAAAATAGTTACATAAAATTTCTTGCGATGATGAATCAATGTGAAACACCGAAAAGACCAACGAGCGAAGAACTTTTCTGCGGCTGAGGAACATTCGCTTGTATACTTTTTGAGCCAAACAAATGCATTTTGAAGAACAAAAAGAGGGATGCGGAGACCTGGCAGCAGAAGGCCTGGGCTTGGAGATCAGTTTGTCGCCATGCCGGAGTTCATCGCCCTTGGAAAGACTTACGGAATAAGTACGAGAATTTAAAAAAACGATTGCGAAAATAAATCGCAATTAAGAAGCGGGAGACTTCTCGAACTGTGGCGGCTGACGGATGACCATATCATTTAGCTGCCATAGGAAAGATCGGTCAAAAAACTAGTTTTAGTGAGAAAAACTTTTTTGTTTTCAATGCAAACATCCCCAAACCTCTAATTTTTCAGTTTTCTATGATTTTACATAATTCCACCAAGTTTGATGATAATCGGACAACTATTTAGGATAGCTGCCATACAAAAGTTAGTTCAAAGTAAAAGTCTTAGTAGGAAAAACGTTTTTGTTTTTAATGCTATCGCTCTCAAACTTGTTACTCATCAATACTATATGCTACCACACAGCCAAGTTTGATTTAAATCGGATGACTATAGCATATAGCTGCGATAGGAACGATCGGTTGAAAAAGTAGTTCTAGTAAGAAAAACCTTTTTGTTTTCAATGGTAGCGTCTTTAAGCTTTCCAGTTATGAATATTATCGGCTTCCACACAATTTTGACGAGTTTGATCCAAATCTGATGAATATATCGTATAGCTGCCCTATAACAAACTGGCAAGCAAATGGTCAAAGTAGTGGCGCCATCTATTGCTGAGATTGGAAAATAACTCAGCTAAGAATGTTCGACGAATAACATTTAAAACCTTAATTTATATAAATTATAAATCGATTTTGCAGACGGCGGGCAGTAAGTTTGCCTGCTTTGCCATTGGTGCCATTTCGGATATGCCGACCAAAACATTTGCCATGCTGAACAGAAAGTTCCACATCGCCGCGCCTGTGTCTTCTTGTCTTACCGCCTGAAGCTTCCATATTCCATTGCGGGAATGTAAGAAATTTGTTTATTTATAAACATTTTGTTTTGGCAATTGACAAGTAAACAATACAATTTTTGGACACAGCTGTTTGTCGGTCGATAAAAATATCGATAATTCTATCGCAATTTGCCGGCAGGTTAAAATTTGACCCCATCATGAGGCCGCGGCTAACTTTGCCGCTCGGTTCTCGCCAAAGACAGCATGAGACACGCAAATTCGGCTGACCTGTCGGTAAATTTGACTATCCGGACATTGAGATATTGGGCCTAAATCATATTTTATTAAACTGCTCATATATCCACATATTCTTGTTACATTTAGTCAATATAATCATCCTCAAGAAGTTAGTCTGTGGCCTCCTTCTTAATTGTGGCCAGGATCTTTCTGACCTGATTCGCAATCCTCTTGTATATTCGGTCTATAGCAGGATCATGTGGTTTCCCTCTCCTATTATATGGATAGTAGGTGGGTCATCCAGTGGCCAAGACCTGTGTGGAGTTGCCACAGATCGCCTGGTGCAGTGCTGTGCCTCGAGGATTTGATCTAAAGTCACCCCAGAGCCGGTGCTTTGCATTGAAGTCGCCTCCAATGATAAATTTTTGGCCCAGTTGGCCAAGAAGCACTTCAAAACGTGCAGAGCTCCATGGTAGGGTTGGTGGCAGGTACGCAGCTCCCACGAGCACCTCACCAAACGATGTGGACACCATTATTGCGGCTAATTGGATGTAATTATTGGAAACCGGATGGAGATGGTAATGAATCAGCTCCTGCTTCACTAGAACACATGCCCCTCCTCTAGGTCGGCCTGCGGGATGATCCGATCGATAGCAGGTGTACCCTTCCATGCCAAAGTAGGTCCCTGCGTGCAAAAACATTTACGAAATAAGCATGGAAAAGCTTTAGCTCGTTAGCATTTGGAATTATGCTACGAGCATTCCATGCTCCGAAGCGTAATGAGGTAGCTATTATTTGGTTCGGTTGTGCGGCTTGAAGCATCTGGAGCTCCATTATTTCTTGCTGCACCTCAGCTATGGTGGCCTGTAGTCCAGCTACAGGATGACTCGAGGCAAGTAGACCATCGAGGCTTGCGTTTCCAGATTAGTTTTCGGTGTTGCGATTTGTTTGGTAAGTACTTGGAGTGATCAGGTGAGCATCCCGGGTGGTATTGTCTTAAAGCAAACAGCTAGACCGCAAAATCTTCCTTAGTTTTTGAGTTATTAATTAATGCCTGAAAGTTGGCAAAATTTCCTATAGTGGAGTGTGTGCAGAAAATTTTAAAAAACCATTAAAAAAAACTTTGTACATTCAAACAATAGACCAAGCAGGCTTTTCTTTCTCTTTTTATTTAAATTATTTTCCTACATTCACATATTTTTAGCCTCAGTAGGCTTGATTTTGTACTTGGTTAGGAAAGCTGATTAATATTTCAATTCCAGTTGGTCTTTCAAACGAAATGGATCTAACATTATTTCTTTTATTCTGTTTTTTACCTTCGCATTATTGTATGAGGAAGTTGGCAGAAAGTCGATTATTTGATATTTTTTTTTTTTTATTTGCCTTTATTCATCTTTGGTATGGGAGAAATGGCCAGATTGTGAACCATTTTATTCTTCTTCAGTTTATTGATACACTTGTCGTTTTAGCACGAACGGATGCTTAAGTAGTTCTGTCTTTGACATCTTATTACTGAATTAGGAATGTTAGTCGACTGAATTCCATATTTAAGGCCCATACGGACAAACAAAGTAACTTGAGAAGTTTCATACAAAAATTGAGGGAAGAAGAAGCAGAAGTTGCGATTCTGCCACTTGAATATTGTTCACTGGTGGTCAGTTGTTTTGTTTAGTTTACAAACAAAAATTTGAAGTGCTTGCGTTTTGCCCAATAATAATTTACCAACTATGATGAACCACAGGAACACATATGTGTTCGCGTTGCACCAAATTCCGGTTCAAGGCGTTGGGCTAGGAACAAATTATTGCCCGTTTGAGACACATCTGTGACTTGGAGCACGTGCAGATCGAGAAAGAGGCCTAACAAGTCTGTCAACTGTACAGATATCGAAAAATGATATGCGTCCAGCTATCATCTTAAGGTGGTCAAGCATGCCGTCAACAAGGCTGATCTCTTTGAGATGTAGGTCATAATCAAGGACTACTACTTGAAGTATTATTTTTACGTCTGCCGTCCGGGCAACTAACAGGCCTGTTCCCAAATCCGAAAACGAGTGAAAGTCGCATAAAAAGAATGCCAAAAAAACAGAGTTTTATGTCAAGAAAAGACCAAGTGCGAAATATAAGCTTTTTGAAGCAACGGCAAGATCCATTATGCTATATGCAGCAGAGGTGTGGGGTTATGCGGAATACGACAGTGTGGAAAAACTAGCACGTAAAATTAAGAAGCTTTTTAAACTGCCAATTAACACACCACCATATGCGATACACCTAGAGACTGGTCTACCTTCCCTCTATCACAATACGCTGGACAGACATTTTACATATATTGGGAAAATCATGGATCTACCTCAGAACAGAAGACTTCCTAAGTTAGTCGCTATGCAAATCCTTAGCGACCAATCGCAGTGCTTTGCAGAATAGCACAAAATTTTCCAGGTTAAAAGTATTTTTTGCGATATAGAAGACATAGCTGGATGGAAAAGAACGCACGACACTGTACTGGAAAGAATTGATGAAGCCCAGCGGAAATCCTTTGAGGTAACTGCTCGAAGGAACGAAACTCGGCTTTTGTATAAAGGCCTAAACTTCAACCTGGGTTAAAATAATTACTTTAGAGATGATTTTTCGATGGATGCCATAAAAGTAATATTTCAAGCGAGATCCGAGCCCCTCAATTATAGACCCCATATAAGCGACGAGAAGTGCACGCTTTGTAACATGAGCACCAGGGAGGATACCTTCCATTTCCTCTCAGAATGCCCAATCCTGGGAGAACTACGATACAAATATTTCGGAGAAAGGTTCTTCACAATGGAAAAAACTAGAGATCGACTCAACGGAAAAAATTGGATTACGCTTGCTGCTTATCTATCTCTCTGCTTCTCTTAAATATAGGCTCAAAATTGTCACAGAGGATTTTTAACAAAATTTCTAATTATTCAAACTATTTACTCCTTATACTAAGCTATTAAAAATATTATATAAGTGTGCAAACGGCTTATGCCAAGCAAACAATTAGAAAATAAATCTACTACTGCTACTACTTTGCCATGCTTATACATAATTCGTAAGTTCGAATTCATTGCTCTGCTCATTTATATACGAGACTAAAATTTGCCCACGTTTCGTGTAGATTTCCAACATGAAGCAGTCAGCATTTGTAATTCTACTTATTTAGATGTCGCGTGAGGAGATCAGTTTTCTAAATGAAAAATATAAGAATTCTGATTTAGAGCTTCATTTTTCGTTTAGAATTTCCACACGCGCATGTAGGATTTCAATATCCAAACATTAATGTATTTAACCTAAACGTTCGTGTGGTATTTAGATTGCTGCATGCAAAATGTAGAAGTTATTTGGAAATAAGCTGATTTTCCTATTTCGTGTAGATTTTGCATTTGCCCACGCAGCATTTAGCTTTTCTACACGAGGCGTTTATATATTGAAATCCTACACGTTACGTGTAGCTTATCTGCACGCCACGTGTAGCTTTCTGCGTTCTACATTTTGCGTGTGCAATTAATTTAGCAGGGCGGAATACGTTTCGTTTAGCTTTGACGTTTCTACATGCGCCGTGCAGCCATTTTTGTTTTCTCTGTGTAGATTTATTCATTTGATGCAGAAAAATAATGTTGTTTACATTTTCAAAATTAATTTTGCTTGTCAAAATTGTTTGGGTGGTGAATTCAGCTAAATCTCCTAACAAAACACGGGAGGTTTGAAACCAACCAAAATAAATTTCTGTGGCACCTAAGAATTGGAATTCGGTTGGAATTTGGTAGAAAGAGGTTTCTGTGGCACCCCCGAATAAGACAAATATCCTTTTTCAAATAATCCAGTTAACATTATTTTCCTATAGAAAGCGTACAGATACACTGAGGCTCAATCAGAAATGAATGCCAGAGGAAACCTCGAACAAAATGAATTACATTTTCAAGATCCTTCCTGTAGCACAGAGAGCAATTTGTTTTACTCCGCGTGACGTTTGGGATAAAATTCAAGTTCAAAATTTCATTTCTGACCATAAGAATATTTTTTATTCCTTCAATGGAAAACTGATCAGAGAGATAGTTATTGCTTTCCCAGATTGGAGCTTTTCAGAGATTCTTCAACAAATTTTATTTTATATGCTGCCTCCAAGCCCAAGTATTTTATGTAGTGCTTTATTCTATTCTGAACTTTAGGTTCAGTCGAACTCCGTTTTCCGTGGCTAAACTGTCCCACTGTCTGAGACATTAAACATTAGATTTGATGAGAACTAGGTACGCTCGATCATCATGAAAGCCAAGAACTTTTGCTCAAAATGCAAAGATCTGATCTTTAATAGAAGCTCTCGATGCAATTAAAAACGACCAATCATCTTAAGGCTTATTTGGCCTATGTGTGGGCATTCTGAGACAGTCTAACCTAACCTTATGGTAAGCACAGAAAGAATTCAATACACTATACCAGGTAAAATTAAGTACAAAGTTTTGGGATGACAAACTATTATTTTTCCACTATAAAAGCCATCTCGTCGTACTATCAATTGCATTGTGCGTCGTGCATTTAATCACTTAAACACTTATCACAGCAGCAACACACAAATCACACACAAAATGACGAAATAAATTTCACTTCAGGTTGCATTCATCCCAACGCCCAAAATCCCTGGTTGCCTGCAGTTTTGAATTGGATTTTGGGTTTTTTGTTTTTTTTTTTTTTTTTTTTGCTGTTGCCGTTGCTGCTCACGTGCCAAAGGTTCGCGAGAGCGAAAATCTGTCAGTTGCTTTGCATAAAATGGTGCAACATTTTGTAGTTTTTTTTTTTTTTTTTTTTGCTGCATTGCCATTTGGCAAATAATTTCAATTCAATTTACAAGGAACTTTGCACAGGAAATGAAAAACAAGAAGTTGATATAAATACTTAGCACCGATACGAGGGCAGTTTGGTAACTTAACCAAACGAATTCTCCATCCAATAACCGTTACATTATTTCGGTTCAAATCCTTTTAAAAACAATTTTTTTGTGTTACCTGCTTTTGTATGCACCAAGGTCAACAGAACGAATTTTGACTGGCTCTTCCTTGACTTACTTTCAGCTAGCGAATTACCTAACGAACAGTGGTGAGGGATATCGTCAGTGCCTTGTACACTTAGAAAATAATGACTGACAGAGTTCTAGATCGTATCGTTGAAAAAAGTATTTTTGTTCTTACCGTACTATTGACACCTTTTATACTTAATTTAAGTACAAAGTTTTTGGTTTTTTTTCATAGTGTAGAAACGTCACTGTGATTGTTTTGGTCATAGCCCAAATCTCCTAACTCTGAGACATTTCTGCTGGTTCCAGTAAATTATAGTAATAATTCAAGTTTTATCCTTGCTTTGTAGTGATCACACGCTTATGGTTGAGTGTCAGCAATCAAGGCACCCATCAAGTGTATAGCTTATTTATGTAAAATGTGATGTATCCGCTCATGATATTCCGTGGGTTCTATTACAGAATTCTAGAGAAACGATATATTTTGGGTGACACAAAGTAAAGTTTTTTCCATTCACGAGATTGTCTGATTTTCAGACTTTCAATGGCAGCTAAACACAAAACATTTGATTGACAGGAAATTTTTTAAACTACCCTCGTATCAATTGCTCGTCGCCTTGATGGTTTTGTGTCCCCTATACAAATCACACTGATTTCATATTATATATATATTTATATAGTCTTTAGACCCATTAAAGTAGTTTACTTAGTTCCACATTGAATTTACAACCATTGTCATCATCAGCATCAACGTCAGCTGCGTAAATTTAAAACGACACTTTCCCATTCCAGAGACAACCAAAATGGAGACATTCCCCACAATGACGCCAACGGAACGTCACTCTGCACATGCCGCTACAAATGAAGATACCCACACATATGCATCCACTTACTCACTCACTCACCCATGACGCATTTTCTCAGCATCACTGTCAGGAACACACAACTCCTGCGCATCGCGGTTCCTCCAAGAAAAAAAAAAAGGGCGTTACGCCTGCAGCAGCCTCGTGCCAAGTGGCAAGTGCAGGATGTGTCGTCCCCTCGTGTATGCCAGATTCAGACAAACAGACAGACAGACAGGAGGCAGTCACGTTGCGTCGGCTCACCAATGTGCATTTAAAATTGTTTGTACATCACGTAAATGCAACTGATTTTGCTTTTATTTTGCTTGAAAGTGGAAAGGGTATTGATGTGAAGGATGGCATGAAAACGGGCTTAAGTTTGACTACTTCAAATGAAAATAGCTTTGAACCGAGAAATTTATGTACATTCCAATTCTTCTGATTAGTATTTGCAGACAAGTTACCCGTTCTAAATCCAATCTCGCTTTGTGTTATTAGTTTGTTTTGAAGGCACACCTTGAGTACTTAAAAAATAGAGGACATGTGTCTTTGGCTCGACTGAGGTTAATATACCCTTGCAGCTCGTAAGCTGACTTCGTCTGTGCCGAAAATTGTATACCCTTGCATAAGCTGTTTTTAAAATATAAGATTTGAAGAACGCTAGCATTAAAATTTAAAAAATATCCAACTAAACCATATTTTTCGACTGAAAGTCATCTGATTTCTACCAAATTTCGCGAATCTTTTTGAAAACAAATCAACTGAACAATCGCCGAGTTTAAGAACGATAAAATTGAAAACAAAAAAGTTTTTCTCAATAAGACTTATTTTCCGACCGATGGTAGCTGTAAGAAATGGCCATCCGATTTTGACCAAAATTTGAAATTCTGTGTGAAAGCGCATAATATTAATAATGACTGAGTTTAGGGACGTTAACATAGAAAACAAAATTGAACTCGTTCTTCCAAAACTTAATTAAAATATTAAATCGCTTTGAATCGCCGAGAATTAAATTGAATATTAAAAAGGCAGGTATAAACTATATGTTTAAGCCGTTTTCATGCTATAACACGTTGTGGTTTTGTTAAAAAATTAATGTTTTCCCCAGTGTCATTGTTAGTGATGTTCACAGTCAAATAGTTACATTTCAGCTAAAGTTAAAGTGGTGTTCCCCCCTGATCCCCCGAATGGGACTTTTTTATAAATATTAGTTAATGTCTTAAGAATTTATATAGTGAATTTCAGCTGCCGCTTTTAGCCGCTCTTTGTCTTACAAACGATATTAAAAGGTGAAATTACAATGATTTTTCATTTGAATTTTTGTGCCTTGTTTTTGGTCTCTTAAGTTGTGTTGCTGCTGCTGATATGTATTTGATTTCTTTGTGTTTTGGGTTCTATATGTGCTTGTGTTTTATTTTTTAGATTTTGATCTATTTCTTAATATCATTTAACGATTTTTTCATATATATAGGGCCTATATTACTATAGGCACATCTTATCAAAACAAACTCTCTCGCTTAAATATTTTTGATTTGTGGTGTTTGGAAAATGGTTCGGTTGCTGAAAAGGCTAAGAACGCATACGAAAACCTAAAACAGAGATTAGAAATTGAAGGCTACGCGCTTAAAACAAATAGTGACAAGAAATGTTGTCGAGTTTGATCCAAATCTGATGAATATATCGTATAGCTGCCATATAACAAACTGGCAAGCAAATGGCCAAAGTAGTGGTGCCATCTATGCTGAGTTTGGAAAATAACTCAGCTTAGAATGTTCGACGAAAAACATTTAAAACCCTAATTTATATAAATTAAACAAGCTACAAGGGTATATAAACATCGGTCGAGCCGAAGTTAGCTTTCCTCTATTTTTTGTATTTAAATTAAATTATATGTTAGCTAAGACTGATGATCTTCCGATCTTCTTTGTGCTGGGAACGATGCGGTATCTTGAGACTATGTTGGCAGCCGAGTGTAGTACCAGCATAGAGAAGAAAAGAAGATGTGGCTGACGGTTTATAGCCACTAAAGTTAATTAAAAATGTTTAGAATTTTGTTACATGTACGCACCTTTAAGAAAATAGCGTTGAATAAAGACAACAACTACTACACACAAAAAAAATTTGGTGGGTAAAATTAACTACGCTGACAGTAACTCTTTTCCAATTTTTGGTGTGTGGTTTTGTTGTTGCTTGGTAACTGTGCTAACAGTAAAATCTACAGAAGAAATTGTAAAGTTCACGTATTTATTGTAGCTCGTATTTTGTTGTTGCATTTAACAACTGTACTTTAAGTAAATTTAACTACAAATATTTTTTCACATATTTTGTGGTTTTAATAAGTTACTGCTACTACAGTAACTTTACCATAGAAATAGTGACTCTGACGTGATTTTTTCATCTCATACTTTTGTTTTTTGCAGCAATTTACTGTACCCACAAGTAAATCTTACCGCACAAATAGTATAACTTTTTAAATGAATTTTGTTGCTTCACGGACTAACTCTACCGACAGTAAATCTAACAGCGAAAATTGTTGATTGAGAAAATTCAGTTTGGCCCTTATATTTATATTGTACTTTCACTGAATTTGAACTTGAGAATTACTAGTGGTCTCATTGTGCATGTGATTAGGCAGATTCAATACAAGTAATATGTTAGACGCGTTTCTATTAACGCGCGCCGTAGCGTAACTGGTAAAGACGTCCGTCCAATCGTTGTTCAGTCCAAGGGCCCAGAGTTCGAATCCCCCCCCCCAAGTAAAAATTTTTCAAATAAAATAAAAATATGTTTATTTCAAACAATTGTTTCAGAACCAAAATTGGTGGGTGGGGGTGTTAAGGTTGCCTCTTCTCTGGTCTGGGATGGTGATGAGCTCAAGTAGATTGGCAACTAGTGACAGCCAAAACAGTATCCAACCCAACCCTACTTTTCTTCAGTTGAGTAACAGCTGTTAAATTACTAATTTTCTGGTAAAATTACAGTGAACACACTAGAAAAAGTACTTACTGTGAACATCGGTAAATATTACTAATTTTGTGGGTTGGCGCATTTCTAAACGAGAATTTCGGTTAGATTTACTACAGCAATAGTTCTCTTTACGTAATGGTTTACGAGAAAGTTACTATAAAATTTGGTTAATTTTGCCTACTTTGTGGGTTGGCACATTTCTAACCCACAATATCGGTTAAATTTAACCGCAGATTTCTTTGTGTGTACCAATATTAATTTTTGGTTTTCAGTTATAAACGTTTCCAGTTTGCTACCATTGCCCACTAACACGCAACCGAGATAGATATTTTGTTGTAATATCACTCCAATAATAAGTCTTTTAGTTTGTTTATCGCGCCAACTTGTCACTTTTATGCTCAAACTCCGACTGTACTTGAGCTACAAGAGTATGGCAGGTTCAATCCAAAAATGAGCAGAAGATCCCATTACTTCCTTGTTCGCTCTCTCCCTCATTTGAGTTTTGTGGTCATTGTAGCTTTTGCATTGAGAGGTATTTTACAATATGAGGTAAGTAATATTTACTGAAGATTTCAACATATTTTTCTTAGACCTGGGTTCAAATCAGCGTGCGGGCACAACCCCATTTTTTTGTATTTTTTCTTTTTTTTTAGGTTCTAAATATTTCTTTCAAAATTCAAAAATTCAAAATTTAAAAAAAAATTTGCGAAATGTAAGCAAACTGCAAGCGTATAACATGCGTATTGAACATGCAGAAAGTAGTATTGATTGGAGAGAGCTCTGAAAAAGCTAACTGGGCAGAGAAAAGTACCAAGCCAGAAAAAATACATTTTTAATCAATCTTAGCTAGTTCATTTTCATCATTTTGTATCTGTTAATTTCTTAAATTCATTTTTTATAACTCTAATTTGGTATCTTATGATAAACTTGTAATAAATTATAAAAAATAAGTTTTTTTCACTTTTTCAATATATCTTATTTTTTTTGTTTGGGTTGATGTGATGTGATGCTGCGACCAAAGTTTCACTCTTCTGAAAGTATTTTTGGCCGCCGATTCCATACAAAACCGACCACTGTGCGATGGTTCTTATGGCAGCTATAAGATATAGTCATCCGATTTTGACCAAAATTTGCATATCTGTTTGAAAGCATGTCTTATTTGTATTGGCCGAGTTTGGGGACACTAACATTGAAAACAAAAAAGTTTTTCTTACCAAGACTTTTTATACTCTGTACCAAGGGTACACAATATGCTCTGTGACAGACAGACGGACATGGCTATATCGACTCGGCTGTTGATGGTGATCAAGAATATTTACTTCATAGGGTCGGAAACGATTCCTTCTCCCAGTTAGATACTTTTGCATAAACTTAATATACTCTGTGTACCTTTGGTACAGAGTATAAAAATGTCATATTTTCAATCTTTTGAATTTTGGAGAAAAAAAAAAATATATGGGACGTTTCACGTCAAGCGGCCCAAAGCTTTCTCCAAAATTCTGTGCAATAAAAATACAAGTTATATATGTCAAAATACTCGTTAACTCATCCCCTTTCAATTGCAAAGTGGCAGAATTGAAAATTCAAAATGGCGTCCTTACTATGTCAAGTAGAAGAGGCTAAATTCGGAAATAAGTAAATATATTTATTAATTTCTTCTAAAAAATGATGCATAAATTTTTGGTCACAACATATTTTAATGTTTTTGGGGTCGCTGATTACGAATATGATGTCCGATTTTAGAAATTCAAAATGGCGGATCCAATATGGCGGACGAATTTTTTAAAAATTCATCGAATTCGCTTAAAATTTGTTACTCGGGGGTTTTTGGGGTCGCTGATTACGAATCTGAAGTCAGTTTTTTTAAATTTCAAAATGGCGGACCCAATATGGCGAACAAATTTTTTAAAAATTCATCGAATTCGCTTGAAACTTGTTACTCGGGGGTTTTTGGGGTCGCTGATTACGAATCTGAAATCAGTTTTTCAAATTTCAAAATGGCGGACCCAATATGGCGGACAAATTTTTTAAAAATTCATCGAATTCACTTGAAACGTGTTACTCGGGGGTTTTTCTGGTCGCTGATTACGAATCTGAAGTCAGTTTTTCAAATTTCCAAATGGCGGACCCAATATGGCGGACAAATTTTTTAAAAACTCATCGAATTCACTTGAAAAAGGCCGATTGATATAATTTATTAACTGTAAGGATTTGGTAGCCTTGAAAAAGGCTGATTGTTTTAATTATTAAACTGTAATAATTTCATGGCCTTAAAAAAGGTCGTTTGAAATAAATTTACAAAATACATCCTAATCAATGTAATTTTATTTTAATATTGCATAACTGCAATAGGATGAGGTGCATTTGAATAAAAACATTTGAACAACGTGAAAAAAAAGACATTCGATAAAACATATGAAGATCACGTAAACATAAAACCAACGTTAGAACCTTTTAGAGTACAAATTTTTTTGATTAATTTGTGACGCGATCTGAAGATCATTTTTTCCCTTGGGAAAACATGGTCGCCATTTTCATTCGGTCGAACAAATGAATGGCTTTACGTCCTGTCGGCCATATTAGACCAGCCATTTTGAAATTTGAAAAACTGACTTCAGATTCGTAATCAGCGACCCCAAAAACCCCCGAGGAACACGTTTCAAGTGAATTCGATGAATTTCTTAAAAATTTGTCCGCCATATTGGGTCCGCCATTTTGAAATTTGAAAAACTGACTTCAGATTCGTAATCAGCGACCCCAAAAACCCCCGAGTAACAAGTTTCAAGCGAATTTACGAAATTTAAAAAATTCGTCCGCCATATTGGATCCGCCATTCTGAATTTCTAAAATCGGACATCATATTCGTAATCAGCGACCCCAAAAACATTAAAATATGTTGTGACCAAAAATTTATGCATCATTTTTTAGAAGAAATTAATAAATATATTTACTTATTTCCGAATTTAGCCTCTTCTACTTGACATAGTAAAGACGCCATTTTGAATTTTCAATTCTGCCACTTTGCAATTGAAAGGGGATGAGTTAACGAGTATTTTGACATATATAACTTGTATTTTTATTGCACAGAATTTTGGAGAAAGCTTTGGGCCGCTTGACGTGAAACGTCCCATATACATTTATACGTTACAAAAAAAATTTTATGAGCTATAGAAGCCTATCAAAGAAAATCTAGTAAAATTTCAAAATAAACTAATAACGACTCCGACACGGTGGGGGAATTTTATTTGCGCGTCCGGCCAGCTATGCCCCTATTCACAGACAGACATGGCTATATCGACTCGGCTGTTGATGCTGATCAAGAATATATATACTTTATAGGATCGGAAATGGTTCCTTCTCCCTGTTACATACTTTGGCACAAACTTAATATACTCCATGTACCTTTCGTACAGAGTATAATTACTCTAAACACTTCAATTATTGTCCATATTTGCATTTAAGGCTAACCGTTTCCTAAAATCTAGGAAGAAAAATTTTTTGAGTGTAAGCTTTATTTTAATTAAACTGCAAATGCAGAGAAATGTGGCAGTGACATAATATTTCTTACATAAGTAACTAATTTTTGAAGTCATTGAGGATGAAGTCCATTGATAACTTTCTACACTTCATTCCAAAAAAAAGCCTAGTTCATTTTCCCTTTTACCTGGTTAGTTGTAGCTTGCTCCATTGTAAAGCAGCTGTTTCGGTATCTGAGTCATAAAGGTAGTCGAAATGGCTAAGAAATTGCAAAGTATCCTTTGCTCACTTGAAAATAATTTTTTTTGGCTTTATCATTAAAAGGAACCAAATAAAACTCACGCACTCTTTTTGTCGGTATTAAGACGTAGTAAGACGTAGACGTAGATGTAGACGTAGACGTAAGACGTATTTAAAACGTAGCTTAAAAATACAAATGTATTTTATTTGTTTGGTTTAGCCGTTAAGCTGGCTACCTTATTTGGTTTAATGCTGTCAACCTCTAAGCACTCAGCCAAAAAGAATATTATAACATTATTTTTTTCAATGATAGCCATCTTGTCATGGCAACTCTGGGAACTGCTATATTGGGGACTCTGTTTGGGCTCCAGGCAAAGTATGTGTAGATATTTCGACAAAGATTTTCAATATCAGTTGGAAGTTTTTGAGCATAAATGAAAAGAATGGCAAGTGCATTTGAGATAAAAAAGATTGGTATCCATTCTTAATATGGATTTGATGAAATTTTGCCAATCGGTTGCAAGGCCGACTAAATTTTGTAAAGGAAATTTATTTTATTACGCGATTTTGGAATCTGAACAGCAAACTCGTAACAAATTGGCCAAGTAGTCATTAATAAGAATGGCAGATTGTGAATTACAATAAACAAGCTTTGGTTTTTCAATTCTAACAATTTTTTTCGATTAATTTTTTTGTTTTTTGAGTTTCCTGTTTGTCGTGCCGTTGAAGGTTTTTAAATAATCTTTATTGCTAGGATAGCATTGTGGTCGATATTTAATTATCTAATGGTTCACTTATTACTACCCATTTCATATCTTTTACATAGCCACCTTTCTGTCTGTCACATAATCTAGCAAATAGCTGGCACATAGCAGCTATCTGAAAGAAGAGAAATCAGCCCTTCTAGTATTAGTTAAACACAAATTTATGTTTTAAATTTGTATTTTTGCACTTCGGAACAAATTGTTTGCATTGCTAAAAATGGCCTCAGTGCTCCAACGAAAAAAAAAAAATACATTTTGGAGCATTTGCTCCAAAAGTGGCAACCGTACCAGTGAAACCACCGCGTCTGCTGGCTGGCATTTGCAGAACTCCGCTGGTATGCCGTCAACCCCGGCTGCTTTGTTGTCGGGCAGCGATTGGATGGCCGTTAGGATTTCGAGTTTTGTGGGTGCTAAAGTTGTTACCCTGTGATGGCTTGAAATCTGTGGCAGCTCGGTAAAAAGTCGAGATGCGGACGTGGATATCTCACAGTTAAGGACTGCTGCAAAGTGGAATCCCCATCTGATCAATTGATCCTTTCTAGTCGTAAGGTACTTTCCATCTGTCTCTATTTCGTCTATTTATCTAAAATTTCTCTATACAAAATTTAAAGAAATTGTCTCAAATGAACCCATTTTATTTCTGTTTTGCTTTGGTTCAGGCTCGGGTAGTAAAAATAAAACTACTTCGGGTTGCACTTGCATAAAACTGTTAAACAATACGACTTCTTGCGACTCATTAACTAATTGAATTAAAAACCATTTACCGAGACAAGCAGAGGATTTTCTTTTCAAATTCACACACAGCATACTGAGCCGCCTTCATCATCATCATCACCATCGTCATCTGGGCTGGACAAATTGTCAAATCAAAGCTGGCAAAAACCCCAAATAGCTATCATTAATATTGTTGAAGTCTCGAGAGAGCAAATTACATTTAATTATCAAGACTTTATGCAAATTGTTTGTGGGGAAAAACAGAGATGATGAAGAACAACAAATTGCCATGTAAATTTATATATAATCAAAGAAGTGTTTTTGTATCTTGTAACGAATTCCTTATTTGCTGTAAGTCAATAACTAGAATCAATCATAACAACATGTACCACATGGCGTATACTTCATAATACACTCGCAGATTAGTGTGTGTGTGTGTGTGTGTGTGAGGCCAAATAGCATCTGTTGTTGACCTGGTCTGGTCGAGAACTTTATCAAAAGCACATTAAACTGTTGTAGGGGATTGGGGCTTGAATGGTGAATCTCCCTAGCCCTCGAGCCGCCTACAAACAACCTAATTAACTTGTCAAAAATTCAGTCTCGCACCGGCAAAAGACGGCGACAAAAAAAAAAGGAAGAAACAAACAAAAGGCTCCCCTTTGTGTTTTTGCCTACGTGACCAGCTTAAGGTTCTATTATAATTTCAATTACATTTTTTTTTCTACTTTACACAACACAAAATTTGCTTAATTATTGTTTTATTTTTATTTTCATAATTATAATAATTATGATTGTGAGACGCACAGCAACAGAGAGAGAGAGAGAGAGAGAGAGCGAGTGAGACTGTGGGTCGCCTGGGGGCTGTTTGCTAATGGAGGCCTTCAGGATACGTACTAAAAAGTTGTTGTTTTTGTTAGGAAAACTTTACGCGCCCATTTCGCACGCAAATGTTTAATTATTGAAATGCCCAAAGAGAAAACAAGAGCAAAATAGAGCAGGAAAAATGCGTGTGTTTTTTTAAAGTTAATGATGAAAAACGTTTAAGGTCAAGGTTTTTTGAAAAACAGTTTAAACTGTAAAAGTATTTGATTTATGCCAAGTGTGTTTCATAGATCAAGGTCAACGCTGCACAGTGGAAGAAACGGCTGATTTAGCGGCGATTTATTGATAAGTTCTGCAAAAATTATGCTTTTGTTGTTCGGAGAATTTTCATTTACAGATAAATATGCCACAACCGTAATAAGCATGCCGACTGGTAATGCTGCATCGTACCGACCGGTACGTTTTGCGGACATTCTCATACAAAATTCGTTAGGCAAATAACATGGCTGGTGGCTGTCGCTAACGAGTGTTAGAGGATTCACTAGAATCAGCACCGGTGCAGCGGTACAACAGGGAACGAGCAGCTGGCCAACTTTTACTCCACGGAACCCGTGAGTTTTAGGTAAGTTTCGGCTAAAAAATAACATAGCAATAACACATAACAAGAAAGAAAGTCGGTCAAGCCCGACTATAACATACTCTGTACCCTTACCCTCGCATTTGCTCACGAGTCAAGAGATGCAATCTTAGTGAGAGACAGAGAGAGAGAGAAACTAGAGAACGCACAACGCGGTGCCCTCTCCAAGTTTTTCTCTCACTAAGATTGCCTCTCTTGAACGGAATGTTGTGGTAATGGGTGATGGGGGGTTGGGGGGTGTTAACTGGCCGTTTTTTGCTCATAACTTGAATATAGTTCATTCAATTCTGATTACTAGATATCTCTAGAAGGTACGAACCCTCTATCTACGAAACTGTGAAAGATACACGTTTTTTCCAAATTGCGGGGGAGGGAGGGGGCGTCGCAAAAATTGAAAATAAACTTGATCTGCCTGCAAGTATACAAATATATGTCCCATACATGTCAAACCTCTATCTCTAACCATCTCTGACATCTGTGCGTTCATACAGACGGACAGACAGCCGGACGGACGGACAAATGGACAGACGGACATGGCTATATCGACTCGACTGTTGATGCTGATCAAGAATATATATACTTTATAGGGTCGAAAACGATTCCTTCTGGCTGTTACATACTTTTGCACAAACTTAATATACTCTGTATACCTTTGGTATAGAGTATAATAACGATCGCAGATGCGAGGGTGAGCTTTTTTATAAATTACGCTACAACCGGAGAGATTCGATCTGCAATCAAAGCAAAAATTGAGAAACTATCAAAATAAGGAGACCTTACAATCCATTATATGCAGTGTTGGCACTTCTGCGTGTGAAGCTATCGAGTCTTATGTATACTACGCCGACTTATACTATAAGTTTAGCGATATCCTGAGCGCTGTGGATGCGAGCTTTAAAATTTTTCACGTGTTTGATCTAAAATATCCATAGGCTTCCAAACCAAAATATATATATTAATGGAAAGGTTTTTTTTTTGTTTTAATATTGACACAATCGATTCTAATACCACTATTGTTTCCATGATCACTGATTAGAAAATGAAACGGGAACATTAACAAAACATTAATTTTTTATTCCACCTTCCGACCTTACCAAATTAAAAACATCCAAAACTTACTTCGAAACTCAAAGCTTTTAATGTTTTTAGCTATTTCAAAACCTGTTTAGAAATGAACATAGTAATTGTATATGGGTGATTCCATGAAAAATCGGCCACTCGAATTTTTTTTTGGTCGAATTAAATTTTTTTCATTTTCTTTGTTGCAAAATAGTATATACGTATTTTAAGCATTTTGCCGAAATATGCTTAATTCGCGGAATATAATGATTTGAAAATTTAGATTTTTTAAAAATTTAATTATCTTTAATTGCTAAAAAAATATTTTAAAAATCTGTAAACTTACATCCGATTCCAAACTTTCACTTAAAAATTATTTCAATTTTTTTTGGTTACCAAATCGCGGAAATAAGAAAACAAAAATTAATTGCCGCGAAAGGGACGTTTTTTTTTTTCGCCTTTTTTTTCTCAAAATTTTATCTTGTATCCAGGAATTTACTTTTTAATGGGAAACTGACTAGTTCCAGAATTATGGCCTTTTTTCTCAATTATTTAATTATTTTTTTTGGGAAACTAACAATATTAGATGTCTCGGAAGTGAGTACACTCAGAGAAAAAATAGAGAATTTCACTCTTGAATCAAGAGCATTCGTTCTCAAAAGTACGGTAAGAGTGAAAATTCTTGATCCAAGAGCAAAATTCTTGATTCAAGAGTGAATTTTTGATCCCGACATTCCTGATTCAAGAGTTTCAGCTCTTGATCCCAGAACGAATAATTCTCAAAATAAAAAACTTAAAAAGAATATTTGGGGTGGGGGTGGGTGGGTTGTGAGAGAGACACGACCGACCCAACCCTCCCTTCTCCCACTCACCATTATCAACCCAACCAACCCCAATCAAAGTGTATTGTCTGCATCTGCATATTCTTCCAATCGGCTATTGTTTGGGTGTAGTCTAAAATTATCGATCGGTTCTATTGAGATTTGACAGATCTCTGTTTTTTATTTGGGTTTTGAGGCAACTGATTTTTCTCTGGAAGTTATGAACGGCTGAAACTAATAGAAATGGGGCTTTATTGCGGCCCTGTAGTTAGAAACAAAACTATTTCAGTTAGGAACGCCAAATCTAATACAAATAATGGACTTCAGAGAGAGGTTAATAGTGCAATATCTTTTTCCAAATGTTCCTTCTCTAAGAAAGACGTGACTTCTTCTCGAAGATTATATAGACGTTCTAGACTTTTTTCCCGACTTAGCCATCTTACCTCCGTGAACAAACATAAGTCCCCTGATCAGATAAGAAGATCATCAAGAAAGAACTTAAATTTTCTGTGTGTTAGCGCATTGGGACCACCTTTAATTCGATTTATAATTTTAAATGCAACATTTATTGCATCCACAACTCCTAAAATCTTTGCAAATAATGCTTGCTGGTGAATAATGCAATGGAATGTTAGCACATTAGGTACATGTTTATTTAGATGACCAACAAACCCAAGCTGTTTTTCTTTCATGGTAGCTGCTCCATCAGTACAAACCGCTGACATTTTTGCGGTTGCTTGCAGCGAGAGTATATGCTCAGCAAATGCGTCGTGTCCGTGGAAGGAGTGCATCTTTAAAAGTTCATCGCAAATATTAAAGTTATAGTCGATTGTGCGAATGCAAATGACCATTTGACTAATATTATGGATGTCCACACTTGAATTTTTTTTTGTTTCGAAATACAAAAATTTGCCAATTTCCTCAGTTCTGCGAGTAATTGTATTGGCCGATAGTGGAATTTCTTCCAACAAATTCAAAGATTCTTGGCCGTATTGACCGAAAATTTCCAGCACGTCATGACCAAGTTCTTTCAAAAATAGGCCATCCTCGAAAAGTCGAAATTTTTTTGCTAGTGTTGGAGAAATTACGAACGAAGCTTTAAGTTGAGTAATTTCAGTAGCATTCGAACATTTTTATATTAAATGAGTGTTTTAATTCTTTTAGCAAGATATGTCGCTCCTCTTCGCTTTTGTTATGCAACTCCTTATGAATGTCATTGTCATTGTCATGTTTTTTCCCTATAACGCGGTTGCATACCATGCATTCAGATTCATCAGTAGCATTTATTTAAAAAAAAAAATTTGCTTTCCTATTCAGGATCCCATTTTTTTTTTTTTGCTTATCAAACAACCAGCACAGTTGACCATCAAAAAGCGAATGAAAGCTAAATACATATTCCACATAATGACACAACCTCGATACTTTTGGATTATCGATGAAGGGTTGCTTTCATGACCACATCAATAGTTATTAACTAACACTAAGAACATTATAATAAAATAAATAAACAAAAATCAATGATGAAAGAATTATAAAAAAAATATATTTAAAAATATGTTGAGTAGACATCGTGTTTTTTTTACAGTGTAGCACGGCAGCAAAGTGCCGTCGATGGGCTCTGCGAAATAAGGCCCCAAAAAAAAAAAAATGAAATAAGGCCCCAAAAAATTATACAGGAAACAAAAACAACGATTTTTAGTAAAATTTGGGGTGTTATTTCCTTTTTTGGGGCTTTATTTCCTAAAAATAATTGGGGTCTTGTTTCATTATGAAATAAAACCCCAAAAGAAGAAATGAAGTAAGGCCCCAAAAATTAATTTTGTAGTCTTATTTCATTTTTATTAGGAAATAAGACCCAAATTTTTAATGTCAATTTTTAGGGTCTTATTTCATTTTTCTGATTTTTGCTAAAATATGAAATATAATCCAAGAACTCCAATAACGGTTAGTTTTCTTGTTTTTGTGTTTTTAGGCTAAGTATTTGATGCGCGCAATTTTTGTACAGATGTGCAAAAGTACCGTTTTAAAACTAGTTCAGTGATTAGCATGTTGACCAGCTTAGTAATTTACATTGTGCGAAGTAGACGTATAATTACGGAATTATAAAATTTTCATTATTTAATTTAAAAAATTGTTTCAATCTTAGAGACGCAGGCGAAAATTTTTATATTTAAAAATAGCGCGATTGTTTGTATAAAAATTTTCATTATTTAATTTTAATAATTTCATCAATATTAGCGCCGGAGGCGAAAATTTTTATACAAAAAATCGCGCGATTTTTTTTATACAAATTTTCATCTTTTTTAATGTTATAGATGTTTTATTTTACTAAAAATCCAATTTTAAAAATATTTACAACCTAAAAACGGAGGTATTTCCGCATGCATACAAAATGCATAAAAAAAACGAGAAAATGTTACTAAGAAATGTTGGAATATATTAAAGAAATTGTAGTTGATACCACAAGCAGATGCAATTACAAGTGCATTGCGAACAATTGCGAGCATTACAACTGCCCTTGTTGCAGAAAACTTGTTCAAAGTTCCATGCAAGTGTTTGTTTAATTTAAAATGCATATCTACATACATAAAAATACATCAAGATTGTAAATTTATTTCTAAGAAGACAATATATTGAAAAAAAGCAATGAAATGTAAAATAAAAAACAACAACAAAATTGGGGTGCTATTTCATTTTTGAAATTGGAGTATTATTTCATTATGAAATAAAACCCCAAATTTGGGGCCTTATTTCATTGTTTTTTGGGGCCTGATTTCATCGCAGTGGGGCCTTATTTCATATTTTAAATTGGGGTATTATTTCATTATGAAACAACACCCCAAATTTGGGGCCTTTTTTCATTTTATCTGTTGGGGCATTATCTCATTGGGGACTAATTGCCTGCAGCCCCGTCGATGTGCTCGACTTGACGCTCAGACTGCGACATGGAGCAATGAGTATTAGAGATCAAATTTGCGCTGCCTCTCAATTTTGACTGGTTTAAGCGATAGTGCCTTATATACATTGTTTAGATACTTTATAGTGCCACATGGGTAATCACAGTGGTTACGAATCGTCCGTCTCGCTCTAACCACTGTGATTGCCTATGTGGCACTATAAAGTATCTTAAACCAGTCAAACTTGAGAATCAGCGCAAATTTTATCTCTAATACTCATTGCTCCATGGTGAAGCACGAATTCGGCATGTAATCGGCTCCTATACGTGTGAATTTCCGAATGTGTTCATGCCCCCGGGGCTATCGTTAGGGAACTCTGATATCTAAGGCTATGTTCTGAAACCACCTTGCACCGATCGAGTACGCAGTGCTCCCTCCTCTATGCAAATCATTTTCTGTAAACCACCAGCCCAAAGTCATACAGAAGTTAGTTTTAAACTCAAATAGAAACTTTTCAATTAATTTTAATTAATTCAGAAAGGTAATTTTCGAAATACTAATTTGTCAAAGTTCAGTCATGTATTGCATATACTAGTTTCAACTAATTATATTAAAAATGTACCAGGTTTTCTCTGCTTCCTTGCCAGGACTTCCTTCTCGTTCGCCAGAGCGTTTTATTGTCCCTACTCGCCCCCTCTTTTGTGAAAGTTCTCCTTGGCCGTTAGTAAACTTTTATGTTTGCACATTACATTTTACGTTAAGTGCAATTATTTTCTCGAAAATTTTATGTTGGCTTGTTGGCCCCACCACGTGGCGTATACGCAATGGCATTTCAATTAAACAACCCGGCCAAGCATTTCCATAAAAAAAAACAAAGAAGGAAAACAAACAAAATGACGACGAGTTCTCTTGGACTCTAAACAACAGCACACTGAGCACTGGGATGGGGCTGTATTCATTAAGTCTTCAATCCGTTGCATACTATTTTAACGCTAATTAATCACGTTAACTTTATTGCACTCGACGACTTTGACGGCGAGATTGTAAGCCAGACCAAAAGAATACCCTTTGGCAGGAGGAAGCTCATAAAATCTTTCACTGGGTAGCTACGTGTTAGGAGGACTCCAGCCCCAGGCAGCTGTGAGTGCTCGTCAGCGCTTTTTAAAACTTCCCCACGCAGACAAGCCCAGACGATGGGTGGGTTAAGGGTTGGTGGTGGGCTGAAGCAAACGAGAGTTGGCAATTTTTCACGCCTTTACCAATGTAAATGACAGATTTTTATGCACGTTCTATGCTTTTTATGCGTACACGATTTCATTTTCAACACTTTTCGCCTCGTCGCGTTTTTCTTTTGCATATTTACATACACCTACATATCCTATAGTTCACTGGAGTCATTCATGCTCTTGACAATGGAAAGAGTATTCCATGCTCCATTTTTTTATTATGATGTTGGATAAAGTCAAGTTGATGATGTCAGGTTGAGGCATAATGATGAGAAATTGGCCAAATGTGAGAGTGAAAGGAAGTGGTTACGGGGGTAGGGGGTGGCTATGCCTCATTAATTCGGGTACAGAAATTTGGAACTTCAGCGTTTCGTCTTTGATTTCTTTTCTTTTCCTTACAGAAATCAATTTTGACTGTGTTTTGTGGTTCTGGCGTCAGAATACTTTGCATTACAGGCTTGAGCCAAGAGAGCAAACAGCTTTTGAGTCGCTGGCCAGCGGTCGATGAGGTAGGTCAAAGCTAATTTACTTCGTTTTTCCCAGCCAGCCATATGCGAAGCGCTCCGAAGTAGGAGTAAAAAGGGACTCCCAAAGCAGCAACTCGAAGGAGCGTTTTCGGCACACCGTAACAGGACTGAAAAAGGACTCCCAAAGCAGGAACTCGAAGGAGCGTTATCGGAGCGCTCCGTAGCAGGAGTGAAAATGGAGTCCAAGACCAGGGTCGGAAAAATATCACTCAACATAAAAAAGGCCTTTATTTTCTAGTTAAGATAAATTCAACAATGATATTATCGAATTAATATCGTGAGTGATTAAATATAATTGTAACATTGTTCTGAAAAATATATAACACAAAAATATCACCTGATATATAGCTCAAGTGATAAATATCACTAATTTTTTCATCATGAGTGATTTAAGGATTTTTATCAAACTGGGAATATAAGAAAATTCGGGAAAAATCGAAATACTTCTGGTCAACAGTTTTGACCAAGGCTGCAAACTTCTAAAATTTTGAAGAAGGTTTGGGTCGGGCGCTCAAAAACGCTGTAAAGTCTAGGGTTCGGTTCGCGGACCGGTTCCTAGAACTGAATCCAAGGTTTTGGTTCGAACCTCGGTTCTCTTGAACATAAAAAAATACTTTCGGTTTATTAATACTTATTTTTTTAAATAATATTCTTTATATTAATAATATAATTTTTATTATCAAAACTCGGGTCTAAGAACACTGCAGCCAATATTGGTACTGCGCTCCTAATAGAAAACGAGAGCGTAAGTTAAAGTCGGCTCTAACCGACTTCGATATACCCGTTACTCATGAAAACAAATGTTTAATAGCCTTCCTGTATGCCTGAGGTGGGTCAGCCGAAAAGTATGCAACATTTTTTAACTCGGCTATTTATTATCCGCACAACACAGTGCGCTCTCTAAGTCTCTCTCTCTCTCTCTCTCCCTCTCTCTCTCTCTCTCTCTCTCTCTCTCTCACTAAGATTGCTGCTGAACGCAATGCTTAGGTTATGGGTGGGGTGGGTGGTGGGTGTTAACTGATCGTTTTTTGCTCATAACTTGAGTATCGTTCATCCGATCTTTATCATTCCTTCAGCAAATCGATAAATAATTTTGAGTACTACATATCTCTAGAAAGTACGAAACATCTATCATCAAAACTGTAGGAGATATGACGTTTTTTCCAAATTGCGGGGGCGTGAGGGGGCGTGGCAAAAATTGAAAATAAACTTGATCTGCGTGCAGACAATAGGAGTCTACATTTCAAATTTGGTTGCTCTAGCTCTTCTAGTCTCTGAGATCTAGGTGTTCATACAGACAGACGGACAGACGGACAGACGGACAGACGGACAGACGGACAGACGGACAGACGGACATGGCTATATCGACTCGGCTGTTGATGCTGATCAAGAATATATATACTTTATATGGTCGGAAATGATTCCTTCTGCCTGTTACATACATTTGCACGACTTTAGTAGACCCTTTTACTCTACGAGTAACGGGTATAATCATTTAACGAGGTACTTAGATAGTAATAAGCAATGGGTTGCTGAAGATTTTAGAACAATTGCTCGACATGAAAAGAAAGCGTAATACAAATCGAATTGTGGCTGCAGAAAATTACATAAGTATATATGTGGAGCTCTTTAAAATAACTCTGAATGAAAAAATATTTAAGAGTTAGAAAAAGCTTGCACATTTTGTAGGTTGAGTTCTTCAATTTTTCTATATGCAATAGATTTCATATAGTGTGAGTACGGTGTTTCGTGTGAGAACTCTACTAATGTTAACTCTACTAATGTTACTTCCTTAAGAAATCGTTAACTACTAAATTTAGAGTGTGTGCAGCACAACAAACTGCAATTATAGATTTCTCCAGGTGATCTATTAAGGTAGCTTGGTCATGATTCCAAATCAAGAAATGCTTTTGATTCACTGTAGCAAACTTCATCAACATTACATTCTTCATAGTTGCAATCCTTTTCTGCTCTGCAGTTATCATTTAAAAGTTCTCCTGCTGCTGTAACCATATTCGATCCATTATCGAAGGTGATACTATAAATCTGACCTATAGAAATGTCGTAGTTCTACAACTTCTTGAATGATAGCAGTCAGATTCCAAGTAATTTCTGTTTCCCTGTGTGTGTCGTTGGAAAAACTACTTAATTTTGTGAACCGAAACGAATGTTTTGAAAAAGTGGTCCGGTTCGGGTTCGAGGAGTCAAAAATATTAGGGGTTCGGCTCATGGTCCGCTTCGTCGAACCAAAAAAACCCGAACCGAACCGGTTCTTTCGGGGCTCGGTTCCGGACCGGTTTGCAGCCTTGGTTTTGACCACTAAAAACGAAAATTGTACATTCAGTCCCATAATACTGCGATTATTCCGTGTTGCAATGTCCATTTTAGATCGCACCAAACGATCCATAACTTGTTCTGCTATTACCTCAGTTATTTTGTCTGCTGTCATGTTTATTTGATATCAGAGCTTGCAAAAAACTGTTAACAATATCAGCGTGCCTGTGTAAAACTGTTCTGTTACAGACACAGCGAAAAGAGGTTGCAAAAAGACACTTTCAATTCTGTTTTGCTCAATAGCTGTTTTCGCTCAACCAAAGATAGCTTATTTCGTTTCTGTTTTGCTTATGTCTTTCACTGACCGTTTTGCCGTGAGCCGACTTCCAAAGTGTCTTTCTTAGAATGTAAGCGTGTTTGTGACTGGGATGCTTGTGTGGGTGTGTGAGTGAGTGTGTTTGTCTCAGTCAACGATCTTTGTTCATATGTGGAGTATGGAAACATGTATTATTATTAACCTATCAAATGAAATGCAGAAAATATTAGTTTCTGTAATTGCTTAACGCCTAAAAAACATATTTATTTCATTATTTACATTGTACATATAGTACATAAGCCCACACCGTCTACCACACGAACAAAGCAAATAACACTTTTTGCTGACACTTTTTGTGTTTTGCTCATTTGAAGACAGTTTTTCGTGAGCGGTCGCTCACAAGTGTCCCTCTCAGTTGGTATTGACAGACCGTTTCGTTTGTTTTGATCAACCGAAAATGCTCAACAGAAAACACATGAGGAAGGGAAAAAAGTGTTTTGCTCAGTGAGAGACCGAGTCGTCTTTGTTTTTTTTTTCTGTTTTGTCAGTGGGCTGATCGAACTGAAAAAAGTGTTGAGGGTTATTTGCGAGCTCTGTTTGATATGCAATATTTCTCAAGTTAAATGTGAGATTATATTCATCTGTTGAAGGCTGCAGTATATCTAGGAAGGTATCGTTGTCGAATATACGAAAAGGCAACGAAACCAAGCTTGAAATGGATTTCAAAACATCGCTTTTAGTTAATTTTAAAGTGGTGGGAACTGGGTGGCATGTGGGTGGTAGGTGGCTGGGAAGTGGTTGGGAAGTGGGTGGGAAGTGGGTGGGAAGTGGATGGGAACTGGGTGGGAAGTTGGTGGTTAGTGGGAGGGATGTGGGTGGGAAGTGGGTGGGATGTGAGTGTGAAGTGGGTGGAAACTGGGTGGTTCGCGGGTGGAAAGTTGTTGGATGGTGGGTGGGATGTGGGTGGGAAGTGGGTGGGATGTAGGATATTAGTTCCATACTGATAAATACTGATACTGATCGCGACGCAGCGAAGCGCGACGGGTTTTATGCTAGTAATATATATATTCCTGATCAGCATAACGAGCTGAGTTGGTATAGCCATGTCCGTCTGTCTATCCGTCCGTCTGTTCTCCACTGCGAAGACGCTGCACATTTATCGGAACCGGCCGGATCGGATAACCGTCCGTCTGTTTTTATGCCATCTCCTCCGTCAGTTTTAAAGCTATCTCAATTAAACTTTTCACGAAGTGAAAAGTGAAATGCACCTATGAAAATCATTCAAAATCTTAATTTCTATACAGTTTACGAAATGCTTGGGTATATAAACTTCGGTTGAGCTGAAGTTAGCTTTCCTCAATTTTTTCATCTTCTTTCGTTTACGACTCCTGCATTTTCTTTGCCCTCTTATTCAGTACATTCTTCTCACAATTCTTCTTTTTCTTATCTATTTTTCTTTGGTTTTGATTTTCTCATAATTAACGTTATGACTTCTTACTTAATTCTTCCATTTCTCTAATATCTAACTTCCATTATCTTTTTTGATCCTTCTTGTCTTTCTCTCTTCTTTCTTGCTCTACCTTTCTTCTTTATTACTCTTCTTTTTTCTTCCTTCTTCTTTCGTTTCTGTGTTTTTTCTTCTTTCATATGACTTCCTTCAACATCTTCCCTTCCTCTAGTTTCATACTTTCTTCTTTCTTTCTTTCTTTTTTCTGTCCGTCTTTTTTCTTACTTTTTTGTTTCTTCCTTTTTCTTTTATTTTCCTTTTATCTTCCTTCTGTCTTCCATCTTTCTTGCTTCTTCTTCTTTCATTCTTCATTCTATTCTCTTTTTTTTCTTCCCTATTTCTTTCTTCATTCTCCCTGCTTTTTCTTCCTTCTTTCCGCCATCTTTCTTCATCCTTCCTGCCTATCTCTTTGTAATGGCTTCCTTCTGCTGCACCAATAGCTGCTCTGCCATTAAAGCCGCTAAAAGGAAGCTCAAAAAAATCAACAACAAAAAGCATAACCAAACTCAAAAATAAAAGGCAAGACAAAATAAAAACGAACAGCGCAAGTAATAATAATACACGAAAGTTCCATTTGCCCCTGTCATCATCACTTCAGCCGCAGCTCCTGCTCCTGCACCACCATCACCTACTTGTCCCTTGTGGTTCCTTGGCATTCTACATACGCACACACACACACACACACACACACATTCTAAGTAAGTAAGTAGGTACACACTGCGGTGTGTGCCACAATCCTGGGGCAAATTTTCAAGTGCCTCGTCGAATTGAACTGGAAATATGGCGAATGTCTTCATGAGGCCTTCAACACACAATGTGCAATATCAATTCAATGTTAAAGCATTAAAAATGCAGAAAGCGGCCAAGGGATGGATGTGGGTGGCGGCATGGTATTCGGTCTGGCCTGGTCTGGTTGGTGATTTGTTGGCCCATAATAAATCAAGGGCATAAACGGCTTATGGCCGAAACATGGCTCAAATCTCCACAACTGCACTCCATGGACTTTTGGGGATGACAGAGCGTTGAAAATAACTTTCGACCAGCAAAATTTATGTGTATGCTGGTGAATGTGTATGTGTGCGTGTATGTGTATTGGTAAAATAATTCGCCGTTAGGCACGGAAGTTTACGCTCAATTTAGCTTGCAAAAAAATATTGCAATATAAATGGCCAACTGTGCTAAGTACCGAACCGAGCAAATAAATATTTATATTGTAAAAACAGAATTCAAAAATTGTATACCAAATGGATTGCATACTAAAACAACAACCAAATATACATATACATATGTATGTACATATGCAGGAATCACTAGCAAATATTTGCTTTAGGATTAGCAAATGACATCTACACATGTACGATCTGCCCACACTGCCCACCTTCTCATGTAGAGAACTTACTTGTTTTCATTTTAATTTTAGCCTGTCTGGGACTCGAACTCAGGATCTCAAAGACTGAACAGAAATTCGACTATCAAGCACTAGCTTGAGAGTGCGACCAAATCACAGTAAAGAATGTAGCCATAATCACTTAGCACTTTGGCACTCAGCAAGCAACAAGCACTTTGATCGAGTGCAGAGTTCCTCAGTCCTAGCCCCAGGGGGCCGAACACACTCGGCAATTCACACCGAGTGCTTGTCGAAGTCAGAACGTATTGTTTCAGTTTTTCCTATAAAATTTAGCACTCAAATTTATGCTTAAAACGCGGAGTTTATTAAAGACGGCTTTGCCTCTGTTTAATTCATAACCGCGCATGTAAGGGAAGTCATGTTTTTAGAAACAGCCTTTCCAAATCAGGGCTAATATCAGTACTGAATCAGTTCTGAGCCCACATCAAGAATCCTCTCACTACAGTGGTTTAATAAAAACGTTGATGGTGTAAGTTTGTGCAAAAGTATGTAAACAAGAAATCATTTCCGACCCAATAAAACCCTATAAAGCGGGGCTGCAAGCCCCCCATAATCGGGAGGGGTTTAGAGACGCGCATTTTTATACTCTGTACCGAAGGTACATAGAGTATAATAAGTTTGTGCAAAAGTATGTAACAGGGAGAAGGAATCGTTTCCGACCCTATAAAGTATATACATTCTTGATCAGCATCAACAGCCGAGTCGATATAGCCATGTCCGTCTGTCCGTCTGTCTGTCCGTCTGTATGAACGCACAGATCTCAGAGATGGTAAGAGATAGAGGTTTGACATGTATGGGACACATATTTCTTATACTTGCAGGCAGATCAAGTTTATTTTCAATTTTTGCCACTCCCCCTCCCACCCCCGCAATTTGGAAAAAACGTCATATCTCCCACAGTTTTGATAATAAATTGTTCGTTATTTATCGATTTGCTGAAGGAATGATAAAGATCGGATGAGCGATACACAAGATATGAGCAAAACGAGAGCGTAAGTTAAAGTCGGCTCTAACCGACTTCGATATACCCGTTACTCTCTCTCTCTCTCTCTCTCTCTCTCTCTCTCTCTCTCTCTCTCTCTCTCTCTTTCTCTCACTAAGATTGCTGCTGAACGCAATGCTTAGGTTATGGGTGGGGTGGGTGGTGGGTGTTAACTGACCGTTTTTTGCTCATAACTTGAGTATCGTTCATCCGATCTTTATCATTCCTTCAGCAAATCGATAAATAATTTTGAGTACTAGATATCTCTAGAAAGTACGAACCATCTATCATCAAAACTGTAGGAGATTATGACGTTTTTTCCGAATTGCGGGGGCGTGAGGGGGCGTGGCAAAAATTGAAAATAAACTTGATCTGCGTGCAGACAATAGGAGTCTACATTTCAAATTTGGTTGCTCTAGCTCTTCTAGTCTCTGAGATCTAGGTGTTCATACAGACAGACGGACGGACGGACGGACGGACAGACGGACAGACGGACATGGCTATATCGAATCGGCTGTTGATGCTGATCAAGAATATATATACTTTATATGGTCGGAAATGATTCCTTCTGGCTGTTACATACATTTGCACGACTTTAGTATACCCTTTTACTCTACGAGTAACGGGTATAAAAAGATATCAGACCCCCCACCTCCACCCACCCAGCCAACCACCACTGTATTCAAACAAACACACTCTTTGGGAGAGAGAGAAAGAGAGAAAACCTTAGAGATGAGCGTATAATAAAAATATTGCACGATCAACGCGTGACTCCTTGGATGTATTATAACATTATAGTCGGGGGCAAATGAACTGGTACAGAGTATGTTATAGTCGGGCTTGACCGACTTTCTCTCTTGTTTTCTTTAAAAACTTTTACACAACCGGTCACCCTTACCAGCTATTGGTGCCAGCTGTAAAGTAACTAGAAATTAAAAAGCCTTTCAAATTTTGCCGTTCGAAGTTCGAATGACCGACATTTTTGAAGACACAATAGTGGTATTCCCGAAAGCGATTTAGATTTGATTTAGATATCGTGAAAGCAAATCTAAATCAGTTGACGGAATGACCCTTATTGTGCACTGATTTGATTTAGACTCGTGAACAGCTGTTAATGTGACCGAACATCTGATTGACCATTCACGCAAAGGTTTACTCTCATCATTTCTATGCTCATTCCCGAACTCCGACTTTTCAGTTATTGCGAAGATCTGTATCTGGAAGATGCCGTCCACACTGCCATTCTAACGTTCAAGGAGGGTTTCGAGGGCAAAATAACTGCCGATAACATAGAGGTGGGCATTTGCGATCAGAACGCGATTCAAGCGTCTTGACCCTGCCTCCATCAAGGACTACTTGGCCAACATCCCCTAAGCCCTAAGTGGGAGTTTCAAGTCCAAGCTAAGCTTTTCTATGCGTAAATAAAAATAAAAATCGGAATTGGTGTCTTTTGGAAATTAATGAGAAGTGAAACTTTATTTCAATATTAATTGACTCCAATCACCTCCACATAGCCCACACAAGTGTCGTGGTCGAAGATGAACAAGGCGCGATGCGGCGCCTCCATTTTAGTCACTACTTTGATTACCTCTGTAACTTTGTCTGTAACACTTTAAGGTCCGTCTCCCAGGATTTGTTACTGGGATCGCGTTGATGGGAAGAACGAAATAGCTAAAGAATCCAAAGCAGAACTATGCCTCGACCATTGCGTTTCAACTTCCCATCAAAGAAGAAGCTGGATACTGCACTTCACGTTGCACGGGCGTGTACACTGTTTCGTATTTAAACTTCTCCTTGGGTTTTTTTCTTCTCCCTCACCGAGCCGGTAAATGCCGGCAAACTTACCGTTTTTGCGATTCTAAGCACTTTTGACGCACTCCACTTTAGGCAGCTGGTCCTTCTTCTCTTCAAAAGAGGCTCGATTGTATTCTAAATTGCATTAAATATATAATTATTTCATTATTAAAACTTTAAATCATCCTGATAACTAAATCAGCCTCAAGCTGATTTTGTTAAATCTTTTAGTATGACCATTACTTCCTCACTTTTTTGGAAACATTAGGACTTAGCTTCGAAAATGAGCTTGGAGCGAATCGCTTGAAAACTCAACTCTCGCCCAAATAACCTTAACCATCTATTTTCCACCGAACCTGATCTGATGAAAATCAAAAGAGTTTCATACAAAAGTTTTCCGCTCATTTTGCGATTTTGGGGGAGATTTTCCCAAATTTAAAAGTCACGTATTCCATATTATCGTATGTGTAGCTTTAAAAAAAAAGAGTTTGAAACTAATCGCTTGGAAACTGAATTTTGCCCATAGTACCATGATTTCCCATTTTCCACCAAAGGGGTGAATGCATTGTTGAATTTTTATACCGATTATTAAAAATAATTTTGAATCTCATCGGATGAAAACTTTGGGGGTAAGTTTTCCAAAATTTGTAGGGCACGTTTTGAATAATTTTTGATGTGTTACTTTTTACCAAGGCTGCAAACCGGTCCGGAACCGAACATCCTAGAACCTGTTCGGTTCGTGTTTTTCGGACCGCTAATATTTTTGACTCGTCGAACCTGAACCCGAACCGGACCAGTTTTTCGAAAAACTAGTTTTTCCAACGACACATACAGGGAAATAAAGAAGCTCCTTGTAATCTGAAGTTCTCCAATCCCACGACATTTCTCTAGATCAGATTTATACTATACAAAAAGGAATGCAACTATGAAGAATGTAATGTTGATGAAGGATGCTCATGTGAATCAAAAGCCGGACGGCTAGAGTCCCTGGACTCTATAATTACAGTTCGTTGTGCTGCACACACTCTAAATTTAGTAGTTATCGATTTTTTTTAAGGAAAATCAGTTTGACATTAGTAGCGTTCTCACACTTTGTAAGAAACTCCGTACTCACACTATGTGAAATCTATTGAATATAGAAAAATTTGATAAAACCAATGCTGGACTTTGTGACTCAACATACAAATCAAGCGTACGTTTACTAACTCTTAAAGATTTCTGCATTCGGAAAAACATCTGAATGGAACGTAGTTCAAAATATATGTAATTTGCTGCAGCAAAATTTATAAAACTTCTTTAAAGCTGCAGGATTCACAATTACTACCAAGTAAGCCTTATTACGCTTGCTTTTCATTTCGAGCAATTGTTCTAAAATCTTTAGCAAAACATTGTCTATTACTATCTAAGTGCCTGGATAAACGTTCTTCTATTATGAGCTCAGTACCAATATTGGCTGCAGTGTGCTTTGATCCGAGATTTCAAACTTTGTTAACTTCTGACCAAAAAAAAGGTGGAACGCAGCCCATTACAGACATGCTAAAGCTCAAAAAAAAAATTCTTAATGTGAGTTTTCAAAATTCAACTTCCAATGACTCAACGTCTGATTCCGAAGAAGAGAAGTTTATGAAAGCAATAAATAAATATCATATAAAAAATATATTAATTATGTTATAGATTTCTTCGAAAAGTATCCAAGAGAACATATCTCAACAAATGTTAAATGTTATAAAATTTTGGATAGCTCGATAGCTTTAAAACTGACGGAGGAGATAGCATAGAAACAGACGGACAGACGGACGGACAGACGGACGGACAGACGGACATGGCTATATCAACTCAGCTCGTCATGCTGATCAAGAATATATATACTTTGTGTGGTCGGAGATGCTTTCTTTTATGCGTTACAAACATCTGGACAATTTTAATATTCCCTCTACAAGTGTATTAAAATAAATCGAAACTATTCTTTTATGTTCAAGCGAACCGAGGCTAGAACCAAAACCTTACGTTCAGGGGTTCCAGGACCCGTTCCGCGAACCGAACCTTAGACTTTACAAAGGGTTCGAACCCTCGGACAGAACCTTCTGCAAAATTTTAGAGGTTCGCAGCCTTGCTTTTTACACAAAGTTGGAAACTGACCGTATTTTGTATTTTACAGTTTGGTCCTCATTTTCCACCCAAGTGGATGAATTTTCCGAAAGATTGGTATGCAGCTACTATTGTTGAATGTTCATGTAAATTTTTAAAAATGAGTTTAAAGCTGATCGGATGATTAACAAAAAAGTTTCTTACAACAGCTTACCGCGAATTTTCCACATTTCACGACAGAATTTTCCAAAAATTTTCATTAAATCTTTTAGTATGTCCATTACTTCCACACTTTTTCTGAGCATACTGGACGTTTTGTATAGAGCAGCTGTTCGACGAAATCTAAATCAAACCTAAATCGCTTTCAGGAATACCACTAATGTTATAACGAGTATTCTTGTGGTATATTTTTGAGTACGTGGTCCTGTTTAAAGAACGCAAAAAATGCAAATAAAAGTAAAAAATGTGTGCTACACCTAAGATAAACCCATCAGTAGTAGGTTTGCTTGCATTCGCCTCCTTCCCATTGGCTAAGTTAATGTCTGTATTATCGCTGTACTTTTCACATCCAACTTTTAATTTTTTCCCCATCAAAAATTTGGTCCTTTAAGTTCTGGAGCTGCTGTTTATTATATGTACAATATATTAACAAATAAAATGTTTACTTTTGGTGATGCGACTTTAATTTAGTTTTTAGTGCCTAAGCACACTTTTACGACAAACGCATTGCTGCCGCATAGTAATGTGGCAAGTGATTTTGGCAACCGCAGACGACGACAACGACAACGAGGACTATTCCACTGGGGGAGGAGGGCGTTGGGCAATTGAATTGCCAGGCAGCTTGGCGTATATATCATTCCCGTTTCGTTTCATGCGAGACAAATTGCTCACGCTTCGCATCATTTCGCTTCCGAGCCGTTGATGGATTTGTCACTTTATGACACTTGCAATGCGGTTTTTTCTCTTTTTTTTTTTTCTTTTTCTGCACCCAAAAGGCGACACGTCGAGTGCTTCCTGCTTTTGTGTTGTTGGGATGGATGGTGGGGGTAAAATGCATTCCGATCGTTGATCGCTGGGCGTTTCACTTAAACTTTGCCAATGCGACATTTTGGCAAAGGCTTTGGCCTGGCGCGGTTGACAAGGGCAAAGAAATAAAAAGTAAGTGAAATGGGATTAGGGTATAGACGACTGGTGGATGAACTAAACTGAAAATAGAAATTTCCTTTTGTACCAACAGAGGGAAATCAACAAATATTGAAATTTTTTAAAAAAATGTTTTTGTTGTGTTCGAGTTTATTGGGCACCTCGGAAGCATGATACAAAAATTGTATTCATTGGTAACATGCCTCGGAAGTAAAGCTACGATATGAGGGCTACTAAGCCCAGCCAATAAATTGTGATTTGAAATACAAAACAAATCTCTAAGGTCAAGCTCGCTTCTGGTAAAAATTACCGTTTGTGTAAAATTTTCTTGAGGCAAAACTTTTTACTGGATGTAACCTATTTTCTAGTCTAAATATTTTCTTTTATTAATATTAAGCATTTCTCATTCAGTCGTGTATACTTTTCCATCGAAAGAGCATTTTGAAAGTTGGAAAAGCGCATCAGAAATACATATGTGTTTGTGCATGTGATTGGATGACTGAGGGTGGTCGTTGTCTGAATGATGGGGGGATATTGCATGTGACAGTTGCTGAAGCAGTTGGAGAAACTGGCTCGACTGTCAACTAACTGCACTAAACTGAACGCTCTCTGAACACTGACGCACCCATTAGACTTTGAAGTGATGACAGGCGACTCTCAGTCCAGGACTCTGACAGTTCGTGTGTGTGTGTGTGTGTGTATCGTTGCCATAGTGCAAAAAATGATTGGCCCGGCTCTCTACATTCCATACACCCCCCGATAAGGATTCTATGTGCGGATCTGGGCATTTAAGTCCTTTATGTGTCGCTTTCAATATTAATTAAATGCTTTCAAAAGTAAAGAAGAGGACAGGTCCCTCCTTCCAGCCCTCTGCATAATTCATGAGCGGTTGGCTGGGTAAAGTTGTCTGTTGAAGTTTGTAACTGTCCGCATGAAGCAATTTCCGAGTTGTTCTGACTGGCGCGTTGGCGGATAGTTATTTATTAAATGATATGTGAAGGATAATGAATTGTGGAAAGTATATCGCTTCAAATGAGCACTGATTTCTGAAAGTTTAAAACAAATCGCATTACATGTTAAAGGGGCAATAACAGTTAAATGGTAATGTAACCAGGAATTATTAACGAATTAAATTGTTTGTTTCGTCAAGCAAAGCCCATGTTTGACTATCTTGAGCCGAAAAGATCGCGATTGAATTTGTATACCCTTGCGAAGGGTAATATAATTTTGCCCATAAGTTTGCAACGCATTGAAATATTCATTTCCGACCCCACAAACAATATATATTCTTGATCAGGGCGACGAGCTGAGTCGATTGAGCTTTGTCTGTCTGTTTGTTTGTTTCTACGCAAACTAGTCTCTCAGTTTTATCGAAGTTTTTAGATACCTGATTTCAAAGTTTATTGAATAAAGCTAAGCGACACATTGATTGCTTTTTTTTGACATAAATTCTAGTTGTTAAGATATTTACCCCAAATTTGGTTTGTACGCATATTATGGACCCCAAAAACGACATGCAAAGATAATATATAAAGCTGCCATATAGCGGATCTGGCAGATTTGATTCAACTTTGTTGTTTCTTATTCTACTGAGCTGAAATTTGGATCGTACTCGTATTTTTTTGCTCCTAATACTACACTGAGAAAATAAATCAATCTAAAACAGAGATGGGCGCTTCGCGACGTTCACAATGCACACGAAGGCAGCGCTGCCTCGTGTGCATTATGAACGTCGCGACGCGCCCATCTCTGATCTAAAATCTAGATTGAAAATCTCGTTTTCAAGAACCTTGCAATCTTATAAAAACAAGATTGAAAAACCTTGAAATGAGCTTAGAAATCTTAAAAACAAGATTTAACATCTCGCAACTTATCAACCATCCTACAGTTTTCTGTAAAGCTTCAGTTGAAATTTTTTTTGATATATATTAATTTATTCTGTAATTCAATAACACGTTGGCACGGCCGATTAGTCGATTTTGCCGTAGGGGGTCAATTTTTAAGCGCAGCTAGTTGCAGTATAAGAACTCAGGCTGCGAAAATCTCTGCTCTTATACTGCAACTGGTATAGTAAAGTGGTGGTGTCAGTGTTTCAGTGCGCAGAAGGTACTGAGCTCAAGTCCGAGTATCGGCGGATTAATAATTTACAATTTTTATAAGTTTTCAGAAAGAAGAAAATGTTAATAACTAAAACAACTAACTAAACCAACCAAATCCTCCCACCCATCACCTAAAAATAAAAAATGCTTAACTTTTTTTGTCTTTTTTTTCATATTAAACGAAAAATTTGAAATAAACTTGATCTGCGTGCAAACAATAGGAGTCTACAGTTCAAATTTGGTTGGTCTAGTTCTTCTAGTCAGACAGACGGATATGGCTATATCAACTCGGCTGTTGATGCTGATCAAGAATAAATATATTCTTTATATGGTCGGAAATGATTCCATCTGCCTGTTACATACATTTGCACGACTTTAGTATACCCTTTTACTCTTCGAGTAACGGGTATACAAATGAGATTGTTTCATCTTAAAGTCGAGTATAAATGATCTTAATTCAATATTGTTGGATTTAGATTTAAATTGAGAATTGGGTTAAGATTATCTCGTCTCTGTCGAATTTTGACACCGTTTTGTCTCGTTTCAAGATTATAATCTTGGTTTTAGATTGATTTTTTTCTCAGTGTACTTACAAAATCGGGTTCGATATAGCCGATCTAGCCGATTTGAGCCAGCTTTGTTTGTTAGCTGCCGTATAACCGATCCGCCAGTTTTGCACCATTTTTTTTATTTTTATCTTTTTCTTATGTAATATCTCAAACTTAAGCACGAATTCAGCTGCAATTAGCCCGATTTTCTTGAAAAGGAGCAAGTTGTAGCAAGTGGTGTTAGTTACTCATTAATCTGCAAACTTTCGTTAATAACTTAGCATTTACAACTTTTTGCAATCTTGAGCCATGCCAAACTAATATTCCACGAAACACAGCTGCACTGGTTAGGGTCACCCTAAAATTACACATTGACAACAAATGAAATAACCTTGTGACCCCAGACTTGAGGTTGAAGACCAGTCCCAAAGGTTTGCTGTAAGGAATGATCCAAACGCCAATGACCCTCTGAAAGAAAAGTTAGTCGATCCTTCTGGAGCGTTCGTCAATGGAGGATTTCGATGATTGGGTTCAGATGATCCGGAGTCTTTCGGTTTCCTTCCACACCAGAGTAACCTTTCCGTGGTTACTCAAAAATAAGAGCCAATTGAATATCCCAATAAAAACGGTGCAATGGGAGTTTACAACTTTTATTAATTAACGTAAATAATGTTGTGTCTCGCTTGCGAGTTAAACTTAGACTAATTAGCAAAGGCACAAGCTGTACGAGTAGAACCTCAGTAGAGTAGAGCCTGCTGAAAGTTATGGAAAATTACTTCAAAAGCGAGTTCTGCTGACGCTAGCTCTTGGTTTCTGATTCGCAACGGGACCTTGTTTACAATATTGGTATTAATAGTCAGCTAGAACTAGATTCTGATATGCTTAAAGCTTAAACATCTTACAAAAGCTTAATCAATAAATAACTAACAGAAATGTGGCATACTCGCGCGCTGAAAACATAATAAACATGTAACATATTATGGAGCTGATAAGAATATGTCACTAACACGAGGCACGATTGGACCACAAAAAATCAAAATGACACACGTGTTATCATCTTATTATTATCTTCAATATCTGGACTGGCAAACTTTCTAAATGTTGGAAAATATTTGCTACCAATTTCACAAAAAACAGCTGACTTTAACAGCCCGAATGCCGAACAGCAGAGAACGCATCGATCTCAGAGACTATAAGAGATAGAGACACAAATTTTAATTTTAAATATTTACATTTATATACCCAACATCTATGATCTCTCAAATTTTCATAAAAAGATCGGTTAATAAATATCGGAGTTATAAGAATATCACCTTTTGTCAAAATTTAGTCATATATTTGGGATATTTGGAGAATACGTTGCCTACTTTTAGGCTTTTACTTGCAAATGCAAAAACTTTTGTCATATGTTTGGGTTCAGTATGCGCTGTCTGCAAACATTATGTTAATAACTTGATATTAATGTTGGTGCTCTGTCAATTAACATAAAGTAAAGCTATTAAACATTTCTTCCCCTGAGTAACGGGTATATCAAAGTCGGACAGAGCCGATTTTAACTCTCGTTTAAATATGCATTCAACATCACTTTTAGTGGAGGACGAAATAGGAAGATATGTCTGCCATATTGGCGACCACTAAAGTGACATTATCTGAGTCTTCGAGTCTGCTGAGTTCTTGATTGTCGACTTAAGTCTAAGTTGACCAGGCTTTTCAAAATATAAAGCAATTGGGCGTATTATTTTGTATATACAAATCAATTGATTTTCTATTTAATTTGAACCTAAATCGTAGCCAAAAACCTCGAACACAACATTTTTGAACATTATCCATTGGTAATTTTAGGTTTAACGCCCTAATATAAACTTTGGCAGAGCCGAAGTTAGTTTTTGCATTTCTTTATATATTTAATATCGGAAATAGTTTCTGGAAGTTTAGAAATTTTCGAGTACTGAACTCTAATAATGTTCATTTAACAGAAAGCTAAGATCGGACGTTTAACCCGAAAATCATACGTTCTTAGATAGTAAATACACACAGTGAAGAAATAGACAATTTTATAAAGGGTGATTCTTTAAGAGGTTTTTTTCAACATTCTTTTTTCAGATATCACGCGTGACTGGTGTCATTGTATCATCTAATTTTTGTTAAGGATTGTTTGATAAATCATTATGGAAAGACTCACACCGCAATAACGTCTCAAAATTATTCAGCTGTATTACGATCGTGCACTTCGAGCTACATATGGTGTGCATCATCGACCTTCCGAGACCACTGTTCGCAAAACCATCGATAAATTCGAGTCTCAGTGTACGTTATTGCATAATATGCGACCAAATAGACCACATCCAGTTCGTAGTGAAGAGAATATTGCGATTGCATAGGAGAGAGTGGCTGGAGACGGTGACCAACAACTTGGATTTTGGTTTAAAGGCTTACAAAATCCAACTCGTTCAAGAATTGATGCCGCCAGACATGAATTTCCGCTTGAATTTCAGTCAATGGACTCTGCAACAGCACAATGAACATCCGCTGTTTTCGCGTACAATTTTCTTCAGTGACAAGGCACATTTTTGGCTAAATGGATACGTCAACAAACAAAATTGTCGCATTAGGGCTGATGAGCGACCCGAAAAGACTCTCGAACTACCGTTACATCCACAAAAATGCACTGTTTGGTGTGGTTTATGGGCTGCTGAAATCATCGGTCCGTATTTCTTTAAAAATGAGGCCGGACAGAAGATAACCGCATCATGATAAATGACTTTTTGTTACCTGAAATTTAAGCCCTCGATGTCGGAGAAAAATGGTTTCAGCAAGAAACACACAGCGCGCGAAACGATGGCTTTATTGAGAAATCATTTCGGTGAGCAGCTTATTTCACGTTCCGGACCTGTTAACTGACCGCCTAGATCATGCGATATCATACCACTAGACTTTTTCCTGTGAGGTTACGTGAAGTCAAAAGTCTTCGTCGATAAGCCAGCTACGATTCAAGACTTGGAAGCCAACATTACTTGCGTAATTCGCGAGATACCCGTAACAATGCAGGAAAGAGTGATCCAAAATTGAACCATCATGCTTAGTCGCTGTCAACATTTAAATGAAATGATTATAACTCACAGACTCTGTGACTAGGCGTTTGCTGCTGTTTTCGGTTTTTGTTATAAGCCTGCCTTTGAGATTCCCAAGCGGTTATAGCAATTCTGCCATGAGGTAGCTTCGGACAACTCACTGAGAGTAGGCAAAGACTGCTGATGATTCAATCGTGGTGATTCATGAAATAGCTATCTAGTCAACCAGTTTCGTTTCTGGTGTGTGTGTGTGTCTTGTTTTAGAACAGTTATAAACATACTTCATAGTTTACAGACCTGGAGTTCTATGATTGAAATAATATTTAAAAAGTAAATGTCAGAGATAGTTTTTTCAGCCCATAATAAAGATTCCACCATCCAATTCCATTTTTCGTGTTTTATTTGTAATTAAAAAAAAACTTCTTAATGGATATCCCTTTACTTGAATCAAGAAACTTGTGCAGGCCTTTCATATGTTATTCATGATTTACAGTCGCTTTTTTAACTCAAGTGCGGCATTTCTTACAATCGATTGAAGTATGTTTTTTTCGTGCTGTCTAGTTTCTAGTCAGATTGGCCCTTTCCTTTATTTAAAGTGGGGAAACTCTTGAGCCAATTTTCATGTTCTTAATGAATTCAAATGATTTCCGCTTTGATGTTTGCTGTTGGTTTTTCGGGTTAACTCCATTTGTCAAGTGTTGTGGTTTATCCCAAGTAGGTGAAAGTTTTCAAGTGTTGAAGGATTCTGTAAACAACACTTTGGTACGAGGTTGGATCAATAAGTGCCAGTGCAAAGATAATTTTTGGCCAAAATGTCGGCTACCCTTTTTAACCTTTTCAAAAGTCTCCAAAATAAGTGGAAATCGTGGTGAAATAATTTGTTTTTCTCTTTTTATTGGTTTCTTTTAATTCGCATTGACTTTGCCCCTCAACTAACTGAAAGAATCGTCATTGCTTAATTCGTTTTTAAGTTCATAAAGATTATTTCTTAAGACTTCCAAAAAATCGTGGCCCTTACCCAGCTGATGGAACTGGAATCTGCTCCTTAAAAGCGTATGTACGACCCATGTTTGTTGAAGGAGATTTAATGCTCTTATTACGTTTAATCGATAAATGCGAAATACTTTTGACACAAAATCATATGAATCAGTCATTACGGATACTTATTAATCCACCCTCGTGCCTTCACATATTTTTGCAATATCAGTTACATATGAAATCCAGACGTGAGCTGTTCGGGTCAACGCATCATCAAAAATAATATAATGAAAATGCTGACAGGAGCACAAATGGCCCCAGGACATACGCCACCCGTTCACAATCAAAGCCCAAAAACCACACACGTCTAAAATAAGAAATGGATTTAAAGTTAAGCAATGTGGGAAATGCTCTGCAAACAATAAATTATATGGTTAGAATAGCGATCGATGTCATAATCAAACACTCTAACCTTAGCCCACTTAAAAGATGCAGGAGCACAGGTGCAAGGCTTAGGAAAAGCCTTAAGAAGGACTTTCCAAGGTGTCGTAGGAGATTCTCGTGGGGGGGATTTAAAATAGCGAAATGGTGTTATTTCTATCACAGCGTTGCCACCCGATTAATAACGTGTCAAGTGGTATTTCTCACAAGGCTGCTCTCTGAATCTAAACCAGGGGTCAACAAAACACACATGCTCAATTAGGCTTTGCGTGTTTAGCCACTGATATAAAGTTAATTTCGCACTGCGTTTTTGTTGCGAAAGAGCGCAGTGTAAGCTCGTATACTGTCGGTGTGTTGACGTCGCTGACGCAGAGCAGTTCTGTATGATGATAGGGACGCGCCAGAGCCTGATCTAAGCCTATCGAGGAGGAGCCCACAGAGATTTGAAACAAGAACAGAAAACAGAAACAAAAACCTAGAACTTTGAACTTGAATCAAGTAAAAACGGTGTCAATAGTACGGTAAGTACAAAAATACTTGATTAAAATACAAAATTCTTCTTACCAGTACGATATATATGTATCTATGGTTTATATAGATATATGTATTATCTTTGCTTGAAGTCATGTTTTAATAAAAGAAAATCGTTTTAAAACTCTTTTTTTAAGAGCATCTTCAAAGTTCAAGATAATACCTGTTCAACGTCTCATAAATGCACACTTCCAAGATATCTTTAAGTTTCCACAGTGGTATAAGAAGTTATACGATGCTAATTAACCTGAGAGCCCGCAATTATGCCAAAATTAAGATGGGAAATCGATTGATCAACAATAAAACTTCAGTTACAATATTTCAACTGAACGATTATTGCACCCGGAGCTACATTTTGTAAACTTTAGACCAAATGTAAATATAAAAAAAAATTGAAATAAAAACATAACCAGACCATCTCTCGATAGCGAGAGCTTAAGTGGACTGAATGAAAAATGTTAAGAGGGTTTCCCTAGTCAAAAAATTACGTTTCAACTGAACGATTGTTGCACCGTGAGCTGCATTTTGTCAACTATAGACCAAATGTAAATAAAAAACGAGAAGGCCAAGCTAGCTTCGTCTGTGCCGAAGTTTTTATACCCTTGCAAATGCTGTTTTCAAAACAGGAAAAATCAAAAAAATTTTCTAACTAAAACCCATTTTCCGACAGATAAACATCTGATTTCGACCAAATTTCGCGAATCTTTTTGATAACATATCAAATCAACAAACGCCGAGTTTAAAAACGATAAAATTGAAAATAAAAAAAATTTTCTCACTGAGACTCATTTTCCGACCGATCGGCAATATGGCTGCATTAAGATATAGTCATCCGATTTCGACCAAATTTTGCGAATCTTTTTGAAAGCATAAAAAATTAGTAATCAGCGAGTTTAAGAACGCTAACATTAAAAACAAAAAAATTTCTTACTAAGATCCATTTTCGACCGATCGGTTCTATGGCAACCATAAAATATAGTCACCCGGTGACGATAAACTTTTTTAAATTAGTTTGAAAGCCTTTAATATTAATAATCACCGACCATAAGAACGATTTAATTAAAAATAAAAAAGGTTTTTCACTAAGACCCATTTTCCGACCGATCAGTCCTATGGCAGCTATAAGATATTGTCATCCGATCTTGACCAACATTTTAAAATCTGTTTGAAAGCATATAATGTTAATAATAGCCAAGCTTGAGGACGCAAACATTCAAAACCAAAAAATTTTTCTCAGTAAGACCCATTTTCCGACCGATCAGTCCTATGACAGCTATAAGATATTGTCATCCGATCTTGACCAAAATTTGCAAATCTGTTTAAAAGCATATAATATTAATAATGGCCGAGCTCGAGGACGCTAACATTGAAAACAAAAAAGTTTTTCTCACTAAGACCCACTTTTTGACCGATAGTTCCTATGGCAGCTACAAGATATGGTCATCAGATCCGGTTGGTTCCGACATATTAGCAGCGTGCAGTAAAAAGAAGACTCTGTGCATAATTTCAGCTCGATAGCTTTAAAACTGAGAGATTTGGCACTTCACATATACAGAGGTGCCACAGAAATCACTTTCGCTCTAAATTCTAGCGCAATTTTGATTTCGCCCTGCCACAGAGCCTATTAACTGAAGCAATTCTTATTCGAAATACATAAGTTTATACGGAAATCGACGTCGATATGTGGAACTCACCCCATTATATTAATATGAAAACATTAGTGGTATTCCTGAAAGCGGTTTAGATTTGATTTTGATTTCGTGAAAGCAAATCTAAGGGCCGTTTTCTCATGTTGGTGCTTTTGCAAATCTAGGTGGATTTGCTGCATTTGCTTTGCTCATGTTTAATGCTAACCATCTAGATGAATTTCGTAGCAATCTACTTCACCCTCATTGATTTCAAAACCATGTACATGCTTATGCAAACTAAGTATTTTTATGTATCTGTGCATATGGTCACACTGAAAAATATTTGAAAACAAAAAACAACTGCTGCTAAAAACACTAAAGTCTGAATTGTTATTAAGTAAACCAAAAATGGAAAATATTGGATGTGCCTTTCATATACAAGAACACCTGCAGACATTAGTGAAATTACAGATGCACATTCTGATTTCCCTTGTTCATTGCGTAAGCTAGGTTTACACATCCAAATAATTTGGCTAAATTTTGATCAAAATAGCCATGATTCAAGATTTTACAGGATTAAAAACTTAAACTGTGGTTCCATACGCAAATAATTTGATCAAATATGGCCAGAAAGTTCCACAATTTGGCATATATAGCCCAATTTTCATGAAAAATTGTCCAAATTATTTGCCTGTGTGAATATAGCTTTCGACCTACTGCTTAATCTCCCATCATAGTAACAAGTCGTTCCAAAAGAAAAACCTTCTCCTCCTCTGTAAAATTCTTGCTTTAATTTTTAAAATTGACGCGCAATAAAAAAGACAATAATCAGCCGAGTGCAGAGGTGCTGCCAACTTAGTATTATACCATTCCAGCCCTCCCGGTGTGACCGTGGCGCAAATGCCCGAATTTATAATCAACGTACATGAGACAACCAGTTGCACAAAAACCACCTAGTTGCAAAATCTAGATGGATTTCGATTTGAGCATAAACATAAGAAAACTGCCCTAAGTCAGTTGACGGAACGACCCTTTTTGAGCAGTAATTTGATTTAGACTTATGAACAGCTGTTAGTGTGGCCGATCTGATTGACAATGGGCGCAGAAGTAAATAAAGAAGAAAATCACAAAGAAAGTTTTCAAACATTTTTGTTAAGCAATACCTTAAATAATAGTTTGCTGGTAGAATATGCAGTTTCGGAATTTTCGCCATATGTCAGAAGTGAGTACAATTATTCATTTGTTTATGGTCACGTAAAATCCATCATTTAATTTGTAAATTTTTATTTATAATTTATTTATTTATATTTATATTTATTTATAAATTTAATTTGAATGTAAAACCAACAAGAGAACGGTCACACTTCTAACGAAATCAAAACGATATCAATTAGTATAACCCTGCTTTCCTCACTTTTTCTGGGCACACTGAACAGCTGTTCGACGAAATCGAAATCAAATCAAATCAAATCAAAAGCAAATCACTTTCAGGAATATCAATATTGTTTGTCCTGTTGTCTTAAAAACTGTCCGTCTTCTGTCTTTTTTTCTGGGTTCAACCGTCCTTTTTTTGTGTTGAGGCGTTGGCAACACTGCAAAGGAGATTGGTCAACTTCCCAATCAGTCATGGTACTGCTGGCTGCTGACTTGCTGTCGATGGGCAAATACTACTGAAGATAGAACAGGGAGGTTGTTGAAACAACTGTATAGTCGACCAGTCTCATTTGTGGTGTTGTGTCTTCCTATTTAAAGTTATGTGGAAACATAACAAGTACCTCGAAGCGGCTAAAATTTGCTTGCTTGATTATCATAAAGGTCGTATAAACAGTCACATGCGGGTGTGTCGCAGAAATCTGTAGATGTTTTCGTATAAACGTTTGCATTTCAAAAAAAAAATCTCTCTAGAGATTTCCAGTAAAACCCTGAATAAGTATTTTATTTCATTCAGAACAAAAGAAGTTGTGGAAACTTAGGCTGCCTTCAGACTGTTCGACACATAAGACAAGATAATCTAGTAGGCCTGCATTTCCCCATGAAATTCTATGAATTTGACAAGTTATTCAAATTTAAAACATAACAAAAAGCAGGACTACTAGGGTATCGAACAGTGTGAAGGCAGCCTTATTCATGAAGTTATATAATTGGGATTGAGAAAATGTGATTAACTTGAATAAAAAACATATATTTTTATGTATAAACCGTGGAGCTTACTTTTTTCGGGTTGAGGCTAATATCCACAAGAATGCCGAATCCGACAAAAATATCGACGAAAAATATTACCAAAATATATTCGATATCCGATACATCGCTTCAGAAAAATATTCGATTTTAACAAAAATAACGATATTATATCCGGCATTTCATGAAGAAGGTATCTTCTTCTTTATCTTCTTTATAAATCACTCAGCAAACCGAACCTTGGGCGTCTTTGAAATGAATATTATTTGTTAAAATTTTACCCAATTGTCTTAATCGTCTAGCCCTTAACTTAAAGTGTATGTATGAAAAGGGACACGACTGGCAGGGAGTTGAAAGACGTGGGTGTGAGGAGTGTGTGACAGATACAGCCAATTCAACTTTACAATCTCTTCAAATTAAATTGACCTACGTCAGAATTGAGACCAAAAACCCAACCTCCCACACCACCCTCTGTCTAGGCCTGTCGCTCACATGTCACTTTTTTTATTCTCCTTACTGTCTGGGGGTTGGCAAAAGGATTAGTTGGCTATTTTTTTGTTCTTTTTCACTTGACTTCAAGCAAAAGTTGCGGGAAACCGCTTTGAGAAATGTAAAAATTGTGCTTTTCTTTTCGACACTTTCGACTTGAGTTTGATTAAACTCCAGGCCTGCCCGCCTGTGGGCGAGTCGACAACCCTGCCCCAGCTGTCAATGTGCTTATGTGTGTGTGTGTTTGTAAAATTGTAATATAAACGACGACACAGATTTATAGGCTTCAGTCAAGGAAAGAAAAAAACATATAAAACATTTGTTAGCAAATTGCAGCATAAAAGGTAAAAAGCAAACAAGCAAATAACCAACATACAGCTAATGCAACCTTCCCAACTTAGGTACAGTTTCTTCACCATGTTCTCGCTACGTGCTTTGGGCCTGCGTCTGCCCGTACGCTTTTCATCGGTGATTTCCTCTTGCATCTCAATCACTTCGGCTCGTCAAACCCATCACGATGGAACACGTTTAATGAGCGGAGATCGCGAAGTTGTGGGCTATGGTGTCAACGGGAGTCCCATTTATATCGATTGCGTGGAGTTCCCCTTTCCGGCCATCCGCTATCGTGAAGCAACTCCCGAGCTGTGTGCCCTACGTGAGAAGGAGCTGGGCGACTGGAAGAAACTATCGCTGGAGGAGAAGAAAATGCTGTATCGTCACAGCTTCTGCCAGACCTATGCTGAATTTCAGCATTTCACACCCGACTGGAAACTGGTGGTGGGAATTGTGTTTTTTACTGCAGCCGTTGCAGTTTTCATCACAATTGCCTATCACGCGATGTTATATGGTCCATTGCCTGATACCTTTGATGAGGATCGTCGTCAGGCTCAGTTGCGTCGCATCATACAGTTGCAGATGCAGCCAATAACTGGACTATCATCGAAATGGAACTACAATACCAATACATGGAAGTAAATACAAGGTTGGAAATTGAAATGAAATGCCGTTGATACAGAAACATTACACAGACACACCCCTGAACACACTGAATGAATTGTAATGCCATTTTATTAACATAAAACCGCAGTTTAAGCGTGAAACTTCATCTGTAAAGGACTCTGACTTTTACTGGCAGGGTTCGGTTATGGTTTTGGAACGTATCGAAATGTATGTATGTTTCGGTTTCCGTATGGGAATCTTGGTACATAAAATCACTTACGACCAAACACTTGACAAACAGACTTGAGTTTTTTTTTTAACAAAAGTAGTTATAAACTTTTCTCCAGAATATATTCTTTTTTCGATTACTTATGTAGCTGACCAAACCTTTTAAGACAACACAATAGTGATATTGTCACTAAGGCCAAAATTAAATGGACAATCGACACATTCGAGCCCTTTAATTCACCAGGACCAGACAATATTTTTCCGGCCCAGCTTCAAAATTCTTTGGAGCACACCATATCCTTACAAAATGGAGGGAAGCAAAAGTGGTATTTATACCCAAAGCGGGCAAAGCCTCACATGCTAAACCCAGCGACTATAGGCCAATAAGCCTATCCTCATTTCTTCTCAAAACTCTTGAAAGACTAATTGACGCTCACCTAAGGCAGACTATTAACCCTTCTCTCTTAGCAAATACGCAACACGCATACTGCAAAGGCAGATCCACAGAAACAGCCTTACATTTCCTAGTTTGAAGGTTTGAAAAATTGCTTGAAATAAAAGATTACTCTCTGATAGCATTTTTGGACATACAGGATGCCTTCAACAATGTCTTACCTGGTGCCATCACTACTGCCTTGGAGGATGTGGGAGTGGATGCGCCACTGGTTGGATTTATCAACCTAATGCTCTCAAGTAGAGTAGTGAATTCAAATCTTAGTGGTGCGACTGCTCGTAGATTCGTACACCGAGGCACCCCGCAAGGGGGTGTTCTTTCCCCGCTTCTCTGGGTCGTAGCAGTCAACAAATTGCTGCGCCTCATGGAGGCGGAGGGACACGTGGTGGTGGCTTATGCAGATGACATTGCTATATTCAAATGCGGTAGTTTTCCACAAACCTTATGTGACCTCATGCAGACCGCGCTGGCGACACTTTCTGAGTGGGTGTCTTTGTGCGGCCTGGGTGTAAATCCGAAGACGGAACTAGTTCTCTTCACACGTTCTCTTAAATAATATAAGTGTTGAATTCAAAAACACTGCCAAGTACCTGGGCGTCGTACTGGACAGAAAACTACTCTGGCACGACAACATTTCTGAGCGAGTAAAGAAGGCATCCATTGCTCTCTTTTCATGTAAGCAGGCGATAGGCCGTAAATGGGGATTTTCCCCAGCAATAGTTCACTGGCTATACACAGCCATTGTACGTCCCATACTGCTCTATGGAGTTCTAGTATGGTGGCCGGCACTCGAGAAACCGTCAGTACTGACCACTTTACACAAGGTACAGAGAAGTGCTGAAATATGTATGAGTGGCGCCCTCCGAACCACCCCAACGGAAGCACTAAACACCATATTTCATCTTCTTTCCCTAGACTTGATGTCTAAACAGTTAGCGGGCACTACAGCCTTGAGATTAAGAGAGTCTGAAGCCTGGAACGCGGGTACCTCAGGACACTCAACTATACTAACTCGTCAAAACGCGGTTCCCGCCACTACAGACTATTGTATACCCATTACGTCATTCCAGAAATTTTATGACGTCATTTTATCCTCCTAGGAAGAGTTTTAAAGATGTGGGGGTCAATTTTATAAAAATGTCCTTTTTGTATGGAAACCCCCATTGGGAGGAGAAATAGGGGGTAGACGTCAAGGAAAAAAATGTTGCGGACTAAAGTTTGCCCGTATTTTGTAGTATTTTGACCAGAAGTGTGCAACGCACAGAAGAGAGTCATCTCCGAACACATAAAGTATATATATTCTTGATCAGCATAACGAGCTGACTATAACCTGCTACCCAGACATCGTGTTGCTGATAGATCAATACCTCATAGTTGTTTACGCGCGCGCACCTTCTAACAGTCAATTTGTATATACAGGCAACCATGCGATGGATGAAGCTTTCCCAGTCAAACTGTTGGCATGATGACCACTACCCACATACGGAGTGCCACTCTGTACAGCATTTGGTGGTACTGTACCTCCGGAGGCACTTTCCCTAGCACCATTTCAACTTCACGATGTAATCCACTTGCTTTTAATTCAAGAAGAAATTCTTTAGATTTATTTGTATAATATTTTCTCAATAAATGTCGAATGTGCACAGATTTCGTGCACAAAGCACTGCTCACAATACTAATCAGGCAAACATTCCCCCCCCCCAAGTGCCTTTGTGCACAACAAAGTAAACACTAATTATTTTGGTTTCGTGTTATTTAAATATTTATATTTTCAAAATAATTTAACAAACATAGAAATGAGGCTGGTTCTAAAACCTAGGTTTTTTTTGTTACATCCGAAAGTACGATCAATTTGTTGTATATAAACCAAGAACAGTGGTTTGTTTAGTGTAGTGAAAGGCCGAAAAAATATTAACAAATTAATCATCTATCTGTATAAGTCTCTAACTAATCAGGGCGATGCAAGTTCTATGTCCATTTAAATGGGTTTTTCTTTTTCATAAAAAATATACATTATAGTCGATCACATCAGTCGCTTACTCAAACTGTGGCAGATACTTGAGTGGTGGCATTGGTATATAAGATTACAGTTGGTGGCAAAGAGTATTTGGAGTAAGTCTGTAATTAAGTGTCTAAGTCTTAGTCTGTCTTTTTACGAGTGTGCCATATACTTGAGTTTAGTCATTGATACTTAAGATAACAGTTAGTGTAAGAGTATTTGGAGTAAGTCTGTTATTAAGTGTTAAGCTTGTGGTGAGTTCAAAGTGTATTTTGAGTCGGTGGAAGGAGTGTTGTATGTAGTGGTTCATAATACGAGTGTTGGGTCCAAGTGTAAACTTTGTATGGTACCGCCATTTATGGGACACATTCGGCTGCGGTCAGCCACTGTTGGCTGTTCCAACTGCTGCTCTCGAAACGGTGCATTAGTAGCCGGTCGCTGCGCGCGCATAGGAAGTAGCTGGTATGGAATGTTGGCTGTGGAGTGCATACCGCCAGAACTTGTACCAGAGCTGCTACTGCTGCTTCCTGTGCTGGTGGCCATCAATTCCTTGTCCAAGCTGCTGGTTGTGGTGGTCGGATTAATCTCTTGTTTTGCCGCCTGATAAATGTAGTCCTCCACTGCATGCCTCATTAACGCATAGGCAGCCTCCGCTAAGGTCAACTCGGCATGCTGTTGCTTCTGATCCTTGTTATCGCTTTGTGAGGAATAGCACTTGTGGGATGGCTGCAATTTGGCTGCAAAAGAAGGTTCCTTAATTTGGTTTTTGGTGGCTTGACAATTTCCAAGTGCAACAAACATTTAATGGCCTCAGATGTGGCGTCCGTCAACATTAATGTCGCTTTCGGGTAGCGTTGCGTAAAGAGATATGCATGCTGCACGGCGAGCATAATCACAGCTACGTGGGAACAAAATCATGGTAATTAATCGAAAACGAAATTCCATATATATATATATATAGCTCTCCCCCCTGCCCCCTGAACTTACCGAACATAAGTATTGCCCACAAAGCCATCCAGAGCCGTGTGGTCATTCCATTAAGAGGTGAAGCCATTTGCCAAGTCGCCTTTATTTCTATTTTTTTCCGAATTTTATTTTTTTAGACTCACTTTTTCTGATTTCATACTTACAATTCTTTTTCTCGAAATATTTATCAAATTGTTTTTAATATTATTTTATTTTTCTCTTTGGCCCTTTCCATACGACGATTCGAAATGGAATGAAATATATTAGCTCGGACATAGGCAGGTTGGGCCAAATTTGATTATACACAAATCGCATGGCATACTTGTTTAGAACAAAATTTCAAAAAATTTTGTATTATTGTTTAGGTAAACAAATCTTCCAAATTTAGCAGCCGGTTTTATCCGAGGGCTTGAACTGATTATTGAGGGAAGTGATATGAAGGCTATGCTGGTTCCTTTTATTTTATGGCAAATAAGCCAGAAATATAAGATCTCTTAGATTGATTACACAGGTTTACAAATAAATTCCAACTTTTGCACCAAAAAAGATTTGCTATCTTTTCATTTCATGTAAAGCGCAAAAGTTGTTGCTCTGAAATTCGCAAATCGCAAAATTTCTCCCATTAAAAACGATTAGGTTCGTAGAGCCATACAACACGGTTATGGACAATGAGTCAGCGCGTAGCAAGTATCAAAATGCGAATTTCATTGAATGGCACATCCAGTATTCGAGTGCCTAAATGAGGTGATAAAGCATCAGCGTTACTATAACAACAATCCGGGGCCCAACAGACGTCCAAGTCCGTCAAGTAAACGTATGGGTTTTTTCATTTGTGCAAAATAACCAAGTCGAAGACTTGCGTTAAAAATAGCGGTCAAGAAGCGTATACCGCAAAAGTTGGCCTTTATTTGTAAACCTGTGTAATCAATCTAAGAGATCTTATATTTCTGGTTTATTTGCCATATAAAAGGTTTCGTGATCGTATCGTGCTGGGCTAGCTAAACACGAACCAGCATAGCCTTCATATCACTTCCCTCAATCAGTTCAAGCCCTCGAATAAAACCGGCTGCTAAATTTGGAAGATTTGTTTACCTAAACAATAATACAAAATTTTTTGAAATTTTGTTCTAAACAAGTATGCCATGCGATTTGTGTATAATCAAATTTGGCCCAACCTGCCTATGTCCGAGCTAATATATTTCATTCCATTTCGAATCGTCGTATGGAAAGGGCCAAAGAAAAAAAATAAAATAATATTAAAAACATTTTATTAAATATTCCGAGAAAAAGAATTGTAAGTATGAAATCAGAAAAAGTGAGTCTAAAAAAATAAAATTCGGAAAAAAATAGAAATAAAGGCGACTTGACAAATGGCTCCAGCTCCTAATGGCTTGGTGGGCAATACTGATTTGTGGTAAGTTCAGGGGGCAGGGGGGAGAGTTATATAGATATATGGAATTTCATTTTCGATTAATTACCATGATTTTGTTCCCACGTAGCTACGATTATGCTCGTCGTGCAGCTAGTTTATCTCTATGAACAACGCTACCCGAAAGCGACATTAATGTTGACGGACGCAACATCTGAGGCCGAAAAATGTTTGTTGCACTTGGAAATTGTCAAGCCACCAAAAACAAAATTAAGGAACCTTCTTTTGCAGCCAAATTGCAGCCATCCCACAAGTGCTCTTCCTCACAAAGCGATAACAAGGATCAGAAGCAACAGCATGCCGAGTTGACCTTAGCGGAGGCTGCCTATGCGTTAATGAGGCGTGCAGTGGAGGACTACATTTATCAGGCGGCAAAACAAGAGATTAATCCGACCACCACAACCAGCAGCTTGGACAAGAAATTGATGGCCACCAGCACAGGAAGCAGCAGTAGCAGCTCTGGTACAAGTTATGGCGGTATGCACTCCACAGCCAACATTCCATACCAGCTACGTCCTATGCGCGCGCAGCGACCGGCTACTAATGCACCGTTTCGAGAGCAGCAGTTGGAACAGCCAACAGTGGCTGACCGCAGCCGAATGTGTCCCATAAATGGCGGTACCTGACAAAGTTTACACTTGGACCCAACACTCGTATTATGAACCACTACATACAACACTCCTTCCACCGACTTAATACACTTTAAAGCTAACCACAAGCCTAACTTACTCCAAATACTCTTACACTAACTGTAATCTTAAGTATCAATGACCAAACTAAGGCTAAGACTAAGACACTTAATTACAAACTTACTCCAAATACTCTTAGACTTTAACTGTAATCTTATGTACCAATGCCACCACTCAAGTATCTGCCACACTTTAAGTAAGCGACTGATGTGATCGACTATAATGTATATTTTTTATGAAAAAGAAAAACCCATTTAAATGTAAACTTGACATAGAACTTGCATCGCCCGGATTAGCTAGAGACTTGTACAGATAGATGATTAATTTGTTAATATTTTTTTGACTTTTCACTATTTTCACTATTTCTTGGTTTATATACAACAAATTGATCGTACTTTCGGATGTAACGAAAAAAACCTAGGTTTTAGAACCAGCCTCATTTCTATGTTTGTTAAATTATTTTGAAAATATAAATATTTAAATAACACGAAACCAAAATAATTGGTGTTTACTTTGTTGCGCACAAAGGCACTTGGGAGGGGAAAGTTTGCCCGACTAGTATTGTGATCGACATTTATTGAGAAAATATTATATTATTACTGTTGTGGCAGGTTTCGTTTACAGTCGCACTTGCTGCAAGGTGTTAAAGGCCTTTGGAAAACAAACGTCTAATTTAACCCGCCACAGTTGCTGTAACACAAGTTCTAAAAACATTCTTTACCACAATAGGAGAGAAGGAACAGTGCGCCAAATACAAATGCAAAATATACAAACGATATCGTGCTATCCCTTTTGCTCTCACATGTTGTTGTTTTTGGCGTGCTGTTCGCGCCGAGTGTGTTACTCGTATCACATTTGTAGCAAGGGTAAACGAGATTTGCTTGTAACAGCCCGCAGCAGATCATTGGGCGTGTTCAGCAGAACAACTTGCTCCCTGATCAAGTATAAATTTGCAATAATCTTCCTACTGAACTCGAGTGAAGCGGCATCATAATAGCCAATTTGAGGTATCATGATACAGGAGCATGTATCAAAGAAATAGTACGCTACTTTAAAGTGATACTGCTCCCTCCAACAGCAGACACTATTCGATGCATAATTTTTTTCTGATAACTGCTCAGGGATCAATTATTCTGCTGAACACGCCCATTGGGCGAATAGTGTCATGATACCTCAAATTGGCTATTATGATGCCGCTTTACTCGAGTTCAGTAGGAAGTTTATTGCAAATTTATACTTGATCAGGGAGCAAGTTGTTCTGCTGAACACGGCCATTGATTTCGGTAAAAAGTACTTGCGGTGACTTGTAGCCGAAGGTACGAGTCATCTCGGGTATTTCTACTATGCAGTACTCGAGCTCGCCAATACAATGACTCGCCAAAACACGATCACTTTTGAATCGTCGGTCGGGCTTTCAGCTTTAAGATTACTCGTACCGCATATGAAGCATGGGTGATTGATCATACATGTGTAAGCTCGCTGCAGTTCTCTGCTTTATATATCAGCATGATAAGCCGAGTTGAAATAGCCATATCCTTCTGTGTGGTTGTTGCTTCAATGATATCACCTTCCACAGATTTAAAGCTATATTGATGAAGCCGCTTTCGCCTGTTACTTTGATAAATTTGATAAATGTTATAATAAAATTAAGTTAAAAATTTGTTTGGTAAAAGTATTTAGCTATAATAATATATTTATCAATATGATTCCAAGTCCAATTTTTCCATAAATAAATATCCAAAAAACGAGTTGAGCTAAAAATGCGCTTTATTGCAATCTTGAATTGAGTTTTCTTTTTATTATTTTTAAATATATATCATATATATGTATGTATATAATATCTTTTTTTATCAGTTTTTCTCTTCTTTTTTTGTTGTTGTTGCAAAATAAACGGCTGTTGTTATGCTTTAAACACAGTATTTTTTTTTTTTTTTTGGTATTTATGAGTTTTTGTATCGACTGTACTGCAAGTTGTATGTAAGGTGGTTCCATTTGGTTTTCATTTTTTGTATGTATGTATAATACATATGCCTAAATATCCAGTGCTCAATGTAAATCCTAAATCATCAGTTAGTTTTTTTTTTGGGGTGCATCGCATGCCTTAACAAAATAAATAGTTTTTTAGAGAGAGAGAGAGAGAGAGAGAGAGAGGAGTAGGGAAAGAGATATGGAAAAAGTTCCAGAAGTACCCGCATGGAACATACCTACATTTTTGCAGAGTTCCCCAGCTCGGCCATTCACACCGATTGCTTGCCGAAGTCATGCATCACTGTGTGTTAGAGAGACAGTCACATTTTTGCGCTCTCTTCTTGGAGAACCCTTTTAGCTCTTAGTCGTATTGTTATTTCATTATAAATTGATCGTTAAAAGGTTTACCTGATACATTTAGTATGAATTAATAAGAGCAATATTGGAAATCAGTTTCACATGTTACAAAAGCTTCTCTTGGATGTATGTATAACCTAACCACAATGTTTGCCATGGAACAGTACACGCCACCACAACGCGCTGTTATCGTGTAGTTTTACGTTCAAAGTATGTTCTTAATTGTTAGAAAAATTATCAACCAATGCATGACTGTTTGGGCTGGAATTTGTGCAGAAAGGGTTATTTGACCTTTCTTTTTCGAAGATGACATTGGAGCAGCCGTAACCATCAAGAGCGTTATCGGGTCATAAAGGCCTGGACTAATTTTGGTTTCAACAGGATGGCGCCACAGCTCACTCAGTCCGAATACCTATTGCTTTATTGCGTCGCCCAAGCTTTATGTCAACAATCCATGGACCCTGGAAGCATCGAAAGACAATATTCTCCATCTAGTCCCAAAGGCTTAAATGGTTTAATGTCAAACCGAAGTTCAATCTATTATTCAAGATGTTTCATCTCTTGGATTTGGTTAGCTTTAGATATAATTTTAAGGAAAAAAACGGAATTTAGTTCATAACAGAGAACCCAAAAATATGCAACCAAAAACTCTTTAATATCCAGCTTAACTTTCTTCTTCTCCAAGAGTAGAGGTAGATTTCGGGTTTATATGTAGTTATGCCTTCTATTTGGTTGAAGAATTCTAGACAGATCTTTACAGATTGTAATATTTGAAGAATAGTTTGTTACTTTAGAAATTTTTTAAATCTTAAGTAGTCCAAAATGTCCTTAATATATGCAAAACTCAACTGCTTCAATCTTAAAATGTGATGATGCCAGTTTGTTTCGTTCTTATATCAATGTTCTGAGGTTGAAAACTTTTTATTTTGCCTTAGGATTTGTACTGCTTTTGATCACTTTTGACACGGTTTCTTCTTGTGGATAATTTCAGTATCGCTTTGAACTGAATAGTTAAAATATCGTAAAAAGGATATTAATAATATCTATTTGATTTTAGATTGATCTTAGATTTGCATCCAATGTAACTGAAAATCTTTCAAAGGATATGAAAAAAGTAGCTATCCCAAGTGAATCTTTTTTTACGACTTAAGAGTTTTCCAAAACTTCGGGGACATATTAAGCAAAAGTCTTTTTTAAGGTCGATATTTTAGCTGCTTAAAGGTTGATTTAGCGCAGTTAATAAGAGAACAATTTTTTTATACACTTGAGAAGTGTATTATAATTTTGCCCAGGAGTTTGCAAAGCATAGAAGGAATCATCTCCGACCACATAAAGTAAATTTATTCTTGATCAGCATGACGAGCTGAGTCAGCATGAGTTGAGCTTTGTCCGTCCGTCTGTCCGTTTCTACGAGAACTAGTCCCTCAGTTTTTAAGCCATCGATCTGTAAGCACAGTCTTCTTTTGGCTGCACGCTGCTAATATGTCGGAACCGACCGGATCGGATGACTACTTCTTGTAGCTGCCATAGAAATGTTCGTTAGGAAAATGGGTTTTAGTGAGAAAAACTTTTTTGTTTTCAATATTAGCACTCTTAAACTCGGTCATTGTAACGACCGAACAAACGAAGTTAGCATTGCTTTCTCGATTTATTCTAAGGCATCCTTCAGTCGTTGCCAAATTTCAGTGTAACTTTTTCCTATCAAAAGCTTCTGAAAAAAAGTGTTTACAGTATTTGACTTAAATAAGCTGGATGAATAGCTAACTCTTAGTGTGGACAGAAGCACGAACCGAAATTAAACAAGTAAGAAAGTCGGTTAAGCCCGAGTGCAATATACTCTGTACTTTCTTTTGGTAATAACTTGACCAATAGAAGGCGCCAATACTTGATTTTCAAAACTGACCAATAGATGGTATCACTACTATGACCATTTCAAAACTGACAATTAAATGCCGCCACTACTGTAACCATTTTAAAACTGACCTTTGATTGTAACTGACTTTTGGACATAACTTGAGTATCGTTCATCCGATCTTTATCATTTCTTCGGTAAATAATGCTAATTACTAACTATCTCTGGAAGATTTGAACCATCTATCTTCAAATCTGTGGGAGATATGACGTTTCCAAATTTGGGGGGCGAGTATAAGAATTACATGTCCCATACATGTCAAACCTCTATCTCTTACCATCTCTGAGATCAGACGGACAGACGGAAATGGCTATATCGACTTGGCTGCTGATGCTGATCAAGAATATATATACTTCATAGAGTCAGAAATGATTCCTTTTCCTTGTTACATACTTTTGCACAAATTTAATATTCTCTATGTACCTTTGGTACAGAGTATAAATAGTGAATGCAATCCGATTGGAAGTTATGACTAGTTCTGTTCAGTGTTTTATAGAGGTTTTAAACCACCGATTCGGTCTCTAATAGCCTATTTCCACCATAGAAATAAAGCTTCATTTCTTGAAATGACAAGAAATGAAGAAAATGATATCATTTCTTTCATACAAATTGTTATTGCATATTGCCCTTCATTTCTTCCATTTCTCAAAAATGATGACATTCCCCACGAAGGAATTTGGTATTTTTTTTAAAAGTACTCGCTACTCTCTGTCACTACTCGTTACTCTCTGGAAATAGAAAGTGTCATCATCAATAAACTGTTGATATGAATTTAAAAAATAGTCGCAATTTTGTTTAAAATATAAAATAGTCAAAAAAAGTTGTCTATTTAGCTTTCTGCTGATAATTCAGGGCGTTAACAATGCGTTCGCCCAGGGTAATTGCTTTCCTGCCGGGTATGTTTTTTTTTGGGTAAAAATTCCAAAAACTCCCCGTGAGTTTGAAAGTGGCGCCTGTTGTTTAAATCAAACCATTCAGCTGTTTTTGTCAACGTGGCATTGCGAATATCAAAATGATGAAGATTTGTCAATGGAAACAGCATCATTTTTAGAAATGAAAATGATAAGAAATGAAGCCAGTGGAAATAGGCTATAACACAGACTGCGGTTTCGGTATGGTTCACTGGGTTTTTCTCAATTTTCGTGCTTTATACTTTCCAGATAGACAATTTAGTCCAAAGTCCTTAGGCTTTCATTTTCGAAATTGAAGTTGTAAAAAACATTTAAATACCGTAAGCACTTTGAGATTTTCGGGCACCAGGAAATACTCGAAAGGCAATTCCAAATACGAGAAGAATCCATACCAATTTCTTTAAAAACATTAATCAGAATTCAATCTGCAACAGCATGGGGGCAGATATAATATATTATGAAGAGGCGTCTTTTGCAGGAGATGGGCAAAATCCAATGTTGTGGAAAAACGCACCCGATTGCAACCAGATAGATTGCTTTCCTTTAAGAGGAAGTTGGAAAAACTCTTCTTCGCTGCAACGATGCAAGTGTTTTCGCTTAGTTAAGTTTTCTACTACATTTTCCTAAGATTTTTGCCTTAAAATTGTCGACGAAATGAGCCGAACCGTTTTCTTTTGCAGTTTTGGGTTCAGCATTTTCCGATGTTAATTAAAATAAATTTTATTTTATTTTTATATTCGACCAAGCTGACGATAATCAACATGATTTTTAGGTCGTTCCTGTAAAGTGATTTGATTTTGATTTTGTGTGACAGTTGTTTTTGGTCATTTTCAGCAGGTTATCTGGTCTAATGTTATGACTTCAAACCAAGTCTACGCCAACTACTTAAAAATGTAAGCAAGGGCAAGGGCAACAGTACGGTTGAGTGATAAACTTTGAATCCAATTCGCAGACACTAAAACCCATTTAAAAATTTTGGTTTTTGTTATGCCTATTTTACTAAAAAAAACGCAACATATAAATAAGGGTATCACTATGGCCTTACAGGGTGACATAAAATGACCAAATTCAAAACTATTCTGGACCTTAAGTCTGGACTTAAAGTCCATGGGCGTTAAGTCCGTATTTGTAACAGATTTTGTTGGCTTAAATTAAGTAAGCATGAGATCACTCAATGGCTTCATAAATCTCATAAATCCTATGGAGGATAAGATAAAAATGCGAAAACCCTACCATTGAAAAAAATAATTATAAGCGAATCCAACGAACTATTAAATTGCAAGTTAAAGGAATAAATTCATAAAGTCCAAATATATTTTTCTGTGAAATAGCAAATGAACTGAACCTTGAGGAGACCGACAAAAATTGATCTTAAAAAAAAGTTATTAGCATATCTATGGCGACTTAAAACGAGTCTCACTGTTGGAAACATGTTTTTTTTTATCAAATTTGAGTCTTTATTGTGAAATAATGTTAACATCATTTTTTAAAATACTAGTCAGTACTTTTTCCAACATTCTGCAAGTATAAGATTACGCTTTTGGTAAAACTGCACATCTATTAAGGTGATCCAAAGATCGACACAGTTTTTCACTTCTTGAAATAAGCGGAAGCCGGTCAGCCAAACAATTTTTCATCGATCTAATCTAGGGGCCGGCAAAAAACACTTGCACACTTTGAAAATGCGTGTTTGTGCTTGACTCGAACTTAATTTTGCTCGGCGGTATTGTTGGCAAAACATGGCAGCGACGAGCTTATACTGTCGGTCTGTCGACTGCGCTGCTGCTGAGAACTTTTGTGTGCACAGTAGATAGTGACGCGCCGATACCTGATCAAAACCATTGATAACACTAGGCAACAAGGTCCAGTATATTGAAGGGTTGGTCGAGATTCTAGTTGATTTTCGTGTGTTTAACACGAAACTGTTTTCAGAAATGGTCCATCACGTCGAGATTTTTAGTTATTTAAGCTTAAATGTGCAAAAAGTGCCTATTTTGACCCTTTTCAGACGAGTTTTGTGGGGAATCTATACTTTGATTTTGATATTATCGAAAACTACTATTTCTTCACTTTAAAATTAACTATCCCAAAGAATTGTGCGATTTTTTTAAGCGAAGATATACCATTTTGAATACATAGTCTCGATAATAATAAAATAACAAAACTGTTTACTGCACAAAAGTATGCCTGACAGAAACAGTGCAACCGGCTAGTAATTTGTATAGCATTTCAAAGATAATTTTCAACAAAACCCATTGCATACATTGGGGCAGCAACATTGTATTGAGTTTTTGTGAACTTCGGCTCGACCGAAGTTTATATACCCTTGTAGCTTGATGGCGCCACTATTTTGAGCATTTGCTTGCCAGTTTGTTATATGGCAGCTATACGATACATTCATCTGATTTTGACCGAACTCCCCAAAATTGTGTGGAAACTGATAATATTCACAACTGGATGGTATAAAGACGCTACCATTGAAAACAAAAAAGTTTTTCTCACTAGAACTACTTTTTCGACCGATAGTTCCTATGGCAGCTATATGCTATAGTTATCCGATTTGGATCAAACTTGGTAGAATTGTGTAGTAGCATATAATATTGATGAGTAACAAGTTGCAGTTACGATAGCATTGAAAACAAAAAAAATTTTCGTACTAAGACTTTTTGCACTATATTTTGTATGGCAGCTATACTATATAGTTGACCGACTTTCATCAAGTTTGGTGGAATTGTGTAAAAGCATAGAAAACTTATAAATACGAGGTTTGGGCACGTTCGCGTTGAAGACAAAAAAGTTTTTTTTAACTAAAACTACTTTTTCGACCGGTAGTTCCTACGGCAGCTATATGATATAGTCATCCGATCCGACCGGTTCCGACAAATGTGCAGCGTCTTTGTACCAATAGACTTCGTGCAAAGTTTGGATAAGATAGCTTTAAAACTGACGGAGGAGATAGCATAGAAACAGACGGACAGACGGACATGGCTATATGAACTCAGCTCGTCATGAAATGATCAAGAATATATGTACTTTATGTGGTCGGAGATGCTTCCTTCTATGCGTTACAAACATCTGGACAATTTTAATATACCCTCTACAAGGGTATAAAAATGGTATATCTTCATTGGAAAAAATCGTAGAATTGTGAATTGTTTGGGATAGTTTATTTCAACGTTAAAGAGTAGTTCTTTCCGATAATATCAAAGAAAGTCAAAACAAAAGTATAGGTTCTCCACAAAACACGTATAAAAAAGATTCAAATAAGGCATTTTTTGTATATTTATGCTGAAATTACTAAAAATCTTGCCAAGATGGACCATTTCTGAAAACAAATTCGTGTTCAGCACACAAAAATCATCTATAATCACAACCGACACTTCAAGATACTGGAAAAAGTCTAATTTGGTTGCCTTGTGTAATCTGATGGAGCATTATCTGGTGAATACTGCGGATGGGGCTAGAAATCCCATTTCAAGGTTTTAGAACTGTGTCGGACGAAGCTATAAAAATATGGCCGATCGTTGTCATGCAAAGTAAATCACGAGCAGCTCATATTCCACAACGACTAGTTGATCCCAACAGATTGTTGTCTTGGACGTTCTTAGTCTTCCTAGTCAAATTCATCACTTTTCTTTCAAAAACTGAAATTTGGAAATTTGAACCGTCGTTTCACATCGTTTCACACAGCAAACCCATTTTATTATTTAATATTTGCTTTTCAGATATATATTATATTTCTGACAGTTTTAGCTGTGCTCATGGGCCTTAAAGCTGAAGTCACACAGGCAAATAATCTGCACAAATTTTAATGAAAATTTGGCTAAGTAGCAATGTTTGCAGATTTTGCAGGACTTAAAACTAAAACTATGGGTATATACGCAAATAAAAAGATAAAATTTGGCCGAAAAGTTGCCTAATTTTGCTGATTTAGTCAGATTTTCATTAAAATTAGGCCGAAATTATTTGCCTGTGGGACCTTAGCTTTAAGTCCGAACAAATCTGGGCATTATGTGGGAATTCTATGCGGACTTATGGCCCATAACCAGGGCTTAATCCCGAAACGAATTTCGGTTCCGGTACCGGTTCCGGTAAGTCCCGAAATGAATGTTTCGGTTAAAGGTTCTATTTCGGTTTTCAATTAATTTCGGTTTTCGGTTTCGATACGGTACCCGGATTTTCATTTCGGTATATCGGTACGTACCGGTATAAGTACTACCTTATTTTTAAATCTTAAATCTAAATCATTAATTTATATTAACGCGGAAATGGGACTTTTAAAACTCGCAATGGGCAGTATCTTCAATTTAGAATTGTGTAACCATTTTTCAAATTATAACTAGAATTTGCTAAAAATATAGGGAATACACTGTAATTGTTAGATAGTGTTGCACCTACTGCCTTAGAAATATTTAAGAACTTTTCTTCGAAGTTGTAGCGGTCTATTTTAATTGCTACATTTGACTTCAAAACAGTCGGTAGTTGTGGTATACAGAAAAAAAGGGTTTCGTATTATATGTAAACAAAAACCCGCCATCCATGGTCCTCCAATTCGCGTTTTTATTAGACGTTGGTTATTTTGCTTATAAAAATTTTCTGCATAGTGAGTTATTCGCGGTTTTTTAGCCAATATAAGATGGAATATCACTAAATGGCAACTAAATTTAAGCCCCAGTCTTTTGTTACATTCTCTACGTGGTATTTTTGTTGTCAAAGAATTCAAATCCAAATACGGACTTAACGCCCAGGAGCTTTTTGACCGAGCCTAAGGCCCAGGAAACTTCTGAGTTATATCTCAAAGGTGTGATCGAAATTTTTCAAATCGTCTTTGTGTCCGTGGGCTTTATGTCATGCGATCTTTCTAAATTGAAGAATTCGAATTTAACTTTGAATTTTATACGTCCACGTCTTATTTAACTAATATAGCATTCTTGTGATTTGCTATATAATTGCAATCAATGTGGTTGAGTCCATACAACTTTTTAGGGGATTCATTAGAAATTTATCGCCAGAGAAACTGCGTAGGTGGAACAGAAAGTACGACTTTTGAAATCTCATACAATTCTGGGAACTTTGTGCAAGATTCTGACCACCAGTTGAGAATGTTTTCATGGTTTGGAACACTTTTAAGTGCAAGAAAATACTTAATGGAATCCAGTAGCTGTTTTGCTATAGACGACGAATTTTTTTATATTTGGAGTGCATCGAAATGGAATTAAAATCACCCAAAACAAGATTTTCGGCTTGAAGTTTAGTTGTGGCCACCTCCGCTGGTTCTAATATGCGTACAATTTCGCGAACTGAGTCCCACACTTTCCGGTGCAGCAGAAAGTCGTTATCTGCAGCCGCAATACTGGAGCAAATGTTGAAAATGTCTTTTAGCATCCTGTAGGTTGAGCTACAATTCGTGGCCAAATTTACGATGCACTCTGCAAAGGTAAAAAAACCGAAACTGTACCGGTACCAAAGTTTCGGTTTCGTTCCGGTGCTATCGGTTTCATTAATAACGGTAAACGGTTTTCGGTTCTCGAAAAAAAAAATTGTATAGGTTCCGGTTCCGGTTTCGGTACTTGATTTGAAACGGTTTATTTCGGTTAACGGTTCCGGTACCGGTTCCGGTATTAAGCCCTGCCCATAACAAATCTAAATGATATTTCGCTGTGTACTACTACGAATTTTCATATGGGCTTTGTCATTTCACCGCCTAACAGTTTTCCATACATCAAATGTCCCCCCTAATGCTCATCAAGGAAATCGAAACATGTTTAACTAGATAAGCGATCATGGCGTCTTCAGAAGATAACTAAAGCATTTTGAATCTCAATCATGTTGTAATTCCAGTCTTGGCTACTTTTAAGTGTGACCAGACATTCTGTACCACAATTTTATGAATCTCAAACAGGCTATCCTTATAAGTATTTGTTTGTGTGGGTACTTCTGGGCACAAAAAGATTTTCACTGGAAGGATATGGGTCAAAGGTAAATGCTTATGTTTAGTTGAGGTTTTGCCAATTAAAAATAAAATAAAAATTCAGCCATTTCATTGGTTTTTCTCTCATTACACAATTTTAGTTTAGTTCTTTTTTTTTGTGTGTCTTACGTTTTTCTCCAGAGATTTATATATATTTTTTGTTTTGTTTTTTTTTCAGCTTTTTAATGCTACCACAAAATATATTCTCATTACATACAATTACCATAGTATATATATATATATATGTATGTATGTATATATATAACTACTTAGAGAACAACATCATTTTTAACTTTGAATAGTTCTTGGCAGTTATTTTGCATATTTTTTTTCCTCCTCTTTTTCTGTAATTTAAAAAATATTTGTTTTTCCATTTTGCTTGATTAATTTTAAACAATTATTTTTGCGACATAAATACGCATTCCATTCACATATTTTGTATATAACGCATATAATGCATGTATTTTATATAATTTCTTTCACACTTCCCTACGGCTGGGACGGGCGCCAACCTAACTAAATCTATATAATACATTTTGTATATTTAAAAAAAAAAAAACGAGAAAAAAAATAAATCAAAATTACATAAATATAAGGAAATTAAAGGCACCCATCAGCAGCTTTTGGGAGTATTCATACAGTATTTTTTTCCCGATTTCTTTTTAAAAGTTGTTAAGTGTTTTGTTTCAAGCTAAATTTGCATTTAAATAATTAAATTGTTTAACTACTACATTGAAAACGTGTGTGTGTGTATGTGTGTGGGTGTTGGTGTGTGTGTGTTTTCAGAATTTTGATTTCGCATGCCTTGTTTGCTGTTTCATTTTTGGTTTTCTTTTTATTGTATTTTGTTACTAAACTTTTGTGGTTTCTACAATTTCTTTTGTTTTTTCATTTTATAATTGGCAGTGCAAATTTTTTTTGTGTACTTCATTTTGTTTAATTTGTTGTTGTTTTTTCATTTGTTTTGTTCAGATTTATTGACAACCAAAATTCAAATATTGAACAAAAAAAAAACTTGCAAAAACAAAATTACTATAAATATTGAAAAGAAAAAAAATGGTAACCAAAAAGACCCGTCCCCATTTCCGAAAGGTTTCCACTTCGATTTTTTCAGCCGGTTCACCTTCGCATAACTTTTGCGGTTTGAAAGCACGACTGTATATAATTTTATTGAAATCGGAAATGCGTACTAGGACATATATTGATGAGGATTTGTTGATATCACATATAATTTCAGATCAGAATTGGTAAAGACTTCTCAAATACGATTAGTTGGTGGTAATGAACAAAAGTTTTCTGCTTCCTTACAGGTTTGATTTGCACAAATTTAGGCAATTTTTCAACGAAGCTATTAGCGAATGTTGCGAACATTGAGCGAATATTTAAAAAAAATATGCTCAATTTTTTACATTTAAATTCAATCTACATTTATATATTTTCGTTTGTACACTAAATGTTCGTAATTAAGACTGTTTGCGAATATTTAGCGAATGTTTCAAAACAAAAATTACGTTTTGGTTAAGTTTCACTTTTAATTATTATCCTTACTCATTGTAAATACACTCCTCATCACTTGAATAGGACACCCTGTACAATCCTCTTTACAATTGCTTATAACTCAAAACCAAAATAATAAAATAACGACTTTTTGCACATTGTCTTCAGCAATTAACTGCTAGTTCTGAAAAATCGTTGATATTGAGTCAATTTTTGTGTGTGACATGAATAGAACATGCATTTAGTTTGCTCGTCTACTTTGGCACCTGCTTACACAGTTTTCGTTGATCGAAGTTTTTTGTGATTTTCGACTATTGCTTTTAATATAAAATTAAGCCTTAACCGAGAAGGAAAAAGGACAAATTAAAGGCATACAAGCCTTTCGGCCAAAAAACCGAGACTAACCGACATGTCATATCAGAATTCTTAAGTCATGAGCAGAGCTCCCAAAAAGTGCTCCCTTTTCAAAGGCTGTCAGAAAAAATTCAGTCATTCTCAGACACCATGAAAAAGTGAAACGAAATTACATCTCACCTCTGACTTTTCACAGCGTGCTCTTTGCTCAATCAATGAGAGTTTTTTTCCACTTGCTTTGTTCATCTGTTTTCATGAGACACTTTCCTGGGCAGAATTTGTCGAAAGTGTCTTCTAAGCATGTGTGTGTGCCTCAGTAAACTGTAAGTGTGTATTGCATGTTTGTGTGCTTCTGTAGAAGGCAAAACAAAACGTTGACGCAGTTGATTGTTGACTATAAAGTGCAAAGGTCGTCAAATTAATAATAAAGTGAATTTTTTTTTAAATTTGATAAGACTTTTAATGAATCGCTATGCAGCTTATGTGGGATAAAATTATCGGGCCACCATATTACAAATTTGAGGCGGCATTTGACGACTAAACATCTGGAAGTACTCGGTAATGAGGTCAACGAAAACACTGGTGTGCAAAAAAAATGCAAAGAAAAGGAAAACAGCCTACGAGGCCAATGAAAAGACAATAATTGCGTCTATCATGAAAATTGTTATTACTGACAGCAAACCATTTTTACTGTTAGACTGAAGAGACGAAGTGTTTCGCGAAATTTTAAACCCAATATATAATGCCCTGCAAATGGCTCCAATAACCTCGAGAAATATTATGGATCATGTCCGAGTGAAAGAGCTGTCCATAAAAGAGGTTATAAAGGTTAAGTTTAAACGCAATCTCATATCGCTTAAAATTGATGTAAGGACCAGACTGGGGAATTCAGTCCAAGGAATTAATTTGCAATTAATTAATTCGACGTTGTTAAGGACTGAGATTGTTGTGAAAACTCTTGGAATGATCCAGCTGTTTGAGTCGCTTACTGAACTGTACATAAAAAATAAAACATGGAGATTATCCAGTAGCATGCCATCGAGCTGGATCTAATCAAACTTAATTTCCTGCTTAAAAATAAGCATTGAAAAGATTAGACATCGAATTTCGCATAATTTCAAACAGATTTTAGTCCTAGTAGGCCAAAGGTGAGTGTGTAACACAACAACAAAAAGCTTGCTCAGTTGCTTATGTTCAGCTGCTGACAGCTGAACAAAATTATCCCCATCAAACTGTTATAGTCGGGTGTGTTCCAGAAATCTGTAGAGATTTTGGTATAAAAGCTAGCATTTCGAATTAAAACTGCTTGCCTTTATATGTAAAGTGCCACAAATATGCCCGACTACTAGATTAGATGACAAAAGTTGAGCTATTTGAAGCTGACTGCTCAAGGCCAAGTACATTTAATCCGTACGGTTTTACCGACCTATGATCTAGTAGCCGACCTAATTCTTATCATTTCACATATAAAGTCCTCTCAGTTTAGTTCCAAATCAAATCGTTTATACGAAAATCTCTAGAGATTTCTGGAACACTCCCGAGTAAAACAGTTTCGTGTATTCTCTCATCGATAACTATGAAACAGAAAACACGAGAAAAGCAAAATCTAGTGTTCTGTTGAGAGAGTGAGCGAGTTTGTTAAATTTTTCCCTGTCATTTCGGTGAGCAGACAGCATTGAAAAATTTGGTTGAGCATATTTTGCGAGCTCTGGTCATGAGTCTGAATATGGAAAAAATATGACACAGTGTGGTTACCAATGCGTGAAAACCCCTCATATTAAGAAAAGCGTCAAATTCTCACGACTCTGTGACGAAAATTCATGAAAAATGTGTCTATCCATTGTCTATCGCGTTATATTAAAGGCTAAACATCTAAAGAACAAGTCAAGTCCCTTAACACGGTTTTTGTCGTGAGCAGGTGGTCTTCTCCGACGAAAATAAGTTTAATTTAGAAGGCCCAGATGGTTATAGTTACTATTTCCATGATCATTTGGACCGTCTGCATGGCAGACTACTATGGCACCTTTAAACTAAAATGTCTGTCATCAACGACGAATGCTATGTGTTACAATGAAATATTGAAAGAGACTTTTCCATATTTTCACAACCTTTTTAGGCCTCTACCATGTATATATCATCATGATAATGTGCCGATACATACAGCTCGGTTTGTAAAATCCAATATACAAAGCCAAAATGTGAACCTACTAAGCTGGCCGCCCTACACAACCGTTTTAAATATAAACGAAAATCACAATTTGACTGTTTTAGTGACCTTTGGATTATCAATCTTAGAATATTTTAGCAGGCTCTAGGACAACACCACAAAGGAGGCTGGTTGAGCGTATAGCTATTTCATCAAATTCCAACAGTTCAATCATCAGCGATCTTTTGTCCAACTTCAATAAGTTGGCTGAGGCTGCTCAGAGCGCTTGGGAATCCCAAGTCAGACTTGTAGCAAAAATTCTGTCAAACAGTAGCTAACGCCAAGTCACAGAAGCTTTGCATATGTGTTGTCGAAAATGTTTGGGGAAGGCTGACAAGTGAGATATATGGCTCAGGAAAACAATATTCGAGTGTGCACAAACTTATCAAAGTAACCGAATTAGCTTGGAACTCGATATCGTTAAACTATGTGGCCAGTTTGTATCAATCCCTTTCAAGCCGGATGACTGAAGTTTTGGAACAACAAGGTGGCTCGACAAATTTTAAAAAATCAAAAAATGTGTACAGCTAAATTTAACCAATTATCCTATTTTTAAGTAATGTTTACGTTAAAAAGAATCGGAGTTCTCTAAAAGGATTTTTTTGTTTAAGCGACTCAATATTTGAGCCCAGCAATTTGACGGATTTTGATTAAGAATTTGTTGTTGGTAATTAAGCTGTATTATGAAGAATTCCCTTTGGTTAAAATACAGCAATTAAATGATCCTTAATTTAATAAAAAAAATTAGGTCTGTAGCATCATTGGTTTTGGAGCTGTGATGTCCTATTCAAGTGAGGTTTGAGGTTTTTTTTTTAATTTAACAGTTCAGTTTTCTATCATATTTCAAAAACGGAAACAGAAAATTTTCAATGAATTAAGAATTCCTAAGTATAGAATAGATTCTTATAAGGAAAAAAAGGTCGATGGAGGCAACTCATATAGATTTTCATGGTTTTTGATGATAAAATAAAGAAAAAATATTGTTCAGCGATTCTCTACTTCAGTTTACCATGCTTGGAGAATACTTGACTAGCAACTTAACAACTGGCAAACAAAAACAACTGAGTAACTAACTGAGTAAAGAACAAGTGAAATGAACAACCTTTGCCCAAAACTAGACTATACAATAACTAAGTTTCTGCCTAGACCAATCGGTTTTTTATTAGCTTTATCTAGTCTTGTTGTACCCAAATAGGTATTTAGGTACCTGAGTACAGACCTTTAGAAGCATATGTACTTTAATGGACTTCAGTCAGTCAACCGAGAAAAGTTTAGAGTCATGGGTGACAATTTGCGAGTACTTTTTGCAACGAGTATTTAATATAGAGCTTAAGCTGTCTCTCAGGGTAAAAATATGAGTTTGTGTTGGTAAGCAACACTTGATTTTCTGTGTTCGGCTAGCGAATGTCTTTGCCCGCCGGCAACTATGAGACAAATTTTTCGTTTTTATTCAATAACTAAAGATAAAAATTTACGCTGCGGCTTAATTTGAAAGATATAAAGCAGGGCCGGCTAGCCCATAGCCAACGGTGACAAAAGTCTCACAGACGCGAGTCGAACTTGTGATAGTGTAACGATTCACACTATCACAAGTTCGACTCGCGTCTGTGAGAGCACAGAAAAGCATCCAAATCCGCTGTAATCTTTGCTTGCTCACTAAAGCAGGCCATCCACACACATGAATTTGTTCGACGAACAAATTTGTCGAATAAGATTTCGAGGCAAACATTTCTCACGAACATCATTTGCTAAAAAAATCTCAACGAGTAAACATGAAAATATGGCAGGGGAAAACTAACACAATCATGGCCTAGATGGCAATACAAATTAGCTTAAAGCATTATTGGTTCATTTTGGGGGCATTCAATAAATTTCAGCAACAATTCTTTGCTTATATTGTCACATGTTCACTCTACAAATATTTTTGACAAATGATGTTCGTGCACTTGTTCCCATCTATTGACATACATGTTCGCGCGAAACATTTCTATGCTCTGCGAACAAAAATTCGAACATAAAAACCACTCACGAACATCTCCACTAACGAAGAACAAAGTCGTGTGTGGATGGGCTGCTTAACAGCTGCAATTAAAATACTTTACTTAAAACTAAAGAATGAGTAGGAAATCACGTTGGTTAGAGCGAGACAAACATTGTCTCAAATGAACGCAGAGAGCGTGCATATGGTAACGAACAGCTGACTAATTTGTAAGTGAAATGGTTCAGTCTACATTTTCTAGAGCAGTGTTTGTCAAGAAGAGCTAGGCCAAAAAGTGAGAGTGTAATGTTGTAGAGCAAATTAGCTAACCGCTGGAAAGCGTCTTAAAAGCTGTGACATGCATTCGGCTCGAGTCGGTGTGAATAGCAAAATGTGTTCGACGTGTCCATCGTCATCATGGGTGAAAATTTACGACTCTATATTTTTTTGAGTAGATTTTTGGAACAATCATTAGACTCAAAAAGTTTCAACATCAAAGCAAATAACTTTGATTGTGAGTGGTACAAACCATGATGGAATTAACAAGGCTGTCAGCCTCTGCTGTATGCCTGTGAGATAGAAAGAGACAGCAGAACATTTGTTTGTCACTGCCTATGTATTGCCGTTCGTTTTTAGCATTCACAACGCACTCGCCCTTTGGCTCACAAACAGAAAAAGCGTTGTCTCGCTCGGCTTCACCTTATTAATTCCACCATGACACAGACCAAAATATATTTAACAAGGTAGCCGCACTCGCTCTCTAACAACTTCTTATATAAGTGTCAAAATGAGTTTAAAAGAGAACGAGAGCTGAATTTCTGTACTCGCTTGTGTCAAAACAAAGAATACATACATATGCGACTAAGAAGAGCGAAGATGCCTCGCTTACAGACTGACATTTAAGAAGTAAGCAAAAAGAGCGAGTGCGCTACCTTGTTAAGTATATTTTGACAAAAAGGACAAAAAAGTGTGCTTGTGTTGGTGAGCAAGAGAGGTCTCTGCAGACTACAGCCGATTTACTTGCAATTCAGTGTTCACCGATTTACACAATCATGAGTTCGGCTAGCGTTTGCGTAACAACACGATTCTATGGCTGGCCGGCTCTGATCTTGATACAGACTATGTCGATAGAGAGCCCAGAGAGAGAGAGAGAGCATGACAGTAAACAACCTTTTGAGTGAAAATGTGCCGACACAGCAGTGTTACCTCTTTTTACTCAAGTCATTTTATATCAGACAATCCTGAGTGAATCACTGAATCATCAACGCGAATTTTAATTTTGGACATATTGTGCAAAGTTTAAAATAAAAAGAACTTAAGTTTAAATATATAAACTTGGTTTAAGCTATTTTAAAAATTAATAAATGAACTTGTATTTAACCAATTTTCTAAATGTTTTCAGGTGGTTCAACGAAAAAATCTTAGAAATTTTCTAGGTAAGATTTTTGGAATGGAAAATGTATTTTACAATTAAAAATTGAGTTTTAACGGTTCTGATTGTGGATCAAACGTTGTTCAAAAACTTAATTGTTAAGAATGTGTGAGTGAATGGGGGAGGAGGGATACGAAAAGTGGCACATATTCTCGTACAAAAGCCGCAGAAATATCAAAGAAATTTTTTCTGAATTCGCGATATCAACAAAACCTATACCTAAAGATGTTTGAATGAAAAATGTATTTTTGTAAGTTTTGTTCAGTTTTTTGTTTAGTTTTGTCCAACAGTTGGCGCTCGCTTAAAGAGGTAGCTAGCTAGGCTGCGTCCAGCGCAGTGTTCTCTTCCAGCTCAAATCCAAGCAGCGGAACATCATGTGTTTGTGTGTGTGTATGAGTGTTTGAATATGCTGTGTTTGTGTGTGTGTCTGGTTGGTTTGTTCTATAAGATACGACGAGTTATGTACTATATAATAGCATTTATATGTTGTGGTACTCTTAAACTCTCGAATCGACCGCCGGCGCCTTGCCCTTTGCCCTTTGCCCCTTGCCATTGCCATTGCCATTGCTATTTGCCCCTTGCCCCTTGATATCATCATCTGTCGTGCATCTCGCTCTAGCTGCTGTTGCATTTATTCAACGTCCGTCACTCGTTGTCCACGCTGTGTACTCGTTGTTCGTTCGCTCGTTGCCGCCGGTTGTCCTTCCGTTATGCCACAATTTAAAAAAAAATACACACATCACGTTCAATCCCAGCCATTCTCCTTGATCATGTGGGCCAGCTCGATAATGAATTTGCCCTCCTTGTATTTCTGACTCGATTCGTATGCGTGCTCATATTTCCAGCCCAGCGGCGTTTTGCAACACTCACAATATATATCGGCCACCGCATGCAATCCTGTGAGCAGGACACGCTCCTCGGTTTGGCCACAGGCCACATTCACCACCGAATTGAACAGATATGCCGGACCCTGGCTGCCCTGAAAGGACTTCGAGATGAGCTCGTCATGGGAGGCGAGATGAGCACGGCAGTGAACACATGAATAGGTCCGATTTGTGGACGGTAAATAGGCTTGAAAGGTTTTCACCATTGTTCTGGATGTTACTTATACAATTCACTTCTAGTTGTGGGCGTGTGGTTTGGCTTGGTTGAGAAGTAGTAGTGGTAGAAGATAGAGAGACAGCCAGATAGAGATGAAGAGAGTTCTCTTTCAGAAAAGTGCACTTTTATTTGCCACGTGAGTTCCTGTGTAAGAAAAAAGGGAATACATTAGATAGATTTGAATAGTAACAACAGCAGAATCCTACAAAACTATGTAACTAGTTTTGTCTACTTACTCCAAATTGCTAAATTTCGTTGTCTTTAGAAACCAGAAAACTCCTTCGATAGCAAAAAGGTTAAATATTTTAATTCAAACGCTAGCTTTGTTATTTTTACTAATTTTTATGCTTTGTATACATTAAAAATTACTTAAAAAGAGTATCAGGAAATTGTGCAAACGTATGTAACAGACAGTTGGCCATTTAGTGGCCCGTTCTCTAGCCGCTTGACTCTAGAGTAAGCGGAGAGAGTCAATGGGAGTCATGACAAGATCCAAGACAATCAGAAAAGAGTGATTTTATCTCCCTCTATTCAATGTGTTGCTCAAAAACTATTTGTTTGTTTTTTGCAGACAACGCGAAACTGTTGAACGAATGCTGCAACCTCTGGTCGAAACAGTTCGGGCTTGCTCAAGAGAACGTCAGGCCCAGAAAAGTTGCGCTGTTCGAATTTTACTCCCTTGCACCTCAAATTGCAATGCAACCCCCTCAATTCAGCTGCATCACCACTCATCGCGGTGCTTTCAGCTTAATTGTATGGAGTAGCTTTTCTTATAATAGATTGGGTCCTATAAAATGTGTTAAAGCAGCCTTGGATCAACATTTTTATGTGCGAATATTGCAAAATGTAATGTAGAAGAGAGAGGGATTGAAAGCCAAATATTAGAAGAGGAAATGAATTTATTCCATGAATGAATTCCAACACGACAACCATGAAGGCTTACAAATGGATTCAAAACAACTCAATAGACGTCATGGAGTGGCCGTTAATTGATAAATGATGATGTCAAAAAACACGTTTTGGAAGCTAAACTTCTTTTTACATATTTGAACTGCACTCTGCTAACACCCAGCAAGCCTTTTATGAAATTTCTGATCACACTCGAGTCTTTTTCGAGTCCTCAGTCTGATTAAAATAGTGATAAATGCGCTCGATTTCTGATCATAAATGATACTTTTGTCGGGAGAAAATGGTACCCTAGCCGCGACTCTTCATGAAGAGTCGTTTTTAACCCGTTTTTCTGATCAGTTTCGAATTATTTTCGAGTCATTTGTGAGTCTTTTTCAAGTAGTTTTTTAATGAATCACATTTTGAGCAAATGCACGAGTCTTCCTTAAATTGCACATGAAACTAATCTCTTTTAATCATCAAATGGGCTCGAAAAAAACTCACCAAGGTGAGGAATCACCTAATAATCTTCCAAGTGCTAGGTGGGATGTTGTACGTCACAAATTTTTGCACAATTTCATTCTGCCTCTGCCTCTTAAGATCTGCCAAATCTAACAAATAGATAATTAATAGAATTCATCTTAAAACTAGGTATTCTGCTAATAAACTATTGCTAAGGAGCTTAGAAAAAAAGTTTTCACACATTCTACGGCATGTTTTGCTTTGGCGCCTTTGTTTACTTTTGCGCCAATTGTCAATCAGCTGTTCGATCACACTGTCAGCTGTTAACGAAATCTAAAGATAATTAGTGCGCAAATAGGATCGTTCCGTCAGCGGATTCACTTTCATGAATATCCAAAAAGAATGACCTCAGGACACCTCACATTTTGTGGCCTAAGCCAACAAAAATATCAACGAGAAATATCAACCAAAAATATCCGATATCACCTCAGAAAAAATATTCGATAATGATGTATCGTCATTTCAACAAAAATATCGATATTTCGATATTATTTACGTTATCCTTAGTGTGCTCCAAATTTCATCAACACAACCAATTTATACATAAAAATATGTTTCCGCTTAATTCCATCAATAAATTCCTTCGATATTATCGGTATTATTTCAGGCATCCTTAATTTTTATACCCTTGCAAAGGGTATTATAATTTTGCCCAGAAGTTTGCAACGCATAGAAATATTCATTTCCGACCCCATAAACTATATATATTCTTGATCAGGGCGACGAGCTGAGTCGATTGAGCGTTGTCCGTCCGTCTGTCTGTCTGTCTGTCCGTCTGTCTGTCCGTCTGTTTCTACGCAAACTAGTCTCTCAGTTTTAAAGCTATCGAGCTGAAATTTTGCACAGAGTCTTCTTTTTACTGCACGCTGCTAATATGTCGGAACCGACCGGATCGGATGACTATATCTTATAGCTGCCATAGGAACCATCGGTCGGAAAATGGGTCTTAGTGAGAAAAACTTTTTTGTTTTCAATGTTAGCGGCCTTAAACTCGGCCATTATTATTATTATACGCTATCAAACAGATTTGCAAATTTTGGTCAAGATCGGATGACTATATCTTATAGCTGTCATAGGAACCATCGGTCGGAAAATGGGTCTTAGTAAGAAAAACTTGTTTGTTTTCAGTGCTAGCGTCATAAAACTCTGCCATAATTAATATTATACGTTTTCAAACAGATTTGCAAATTTTGGTCAAAATCGGATGACTATAACATATAGCTGCCATAGAACCGATCGGTCGGAAAATGGGTCTTAGTGAAAAAAACTTTTTTGTTTTCAAGTAAATCGTTCTTAAAGTCGGTGATTCTCAATATTAAACGCTTTCAAACTAATTTGAAAAAGTTGATCGACATCGGGTGACTATATCTTATGGTTGTCATAGGACCGATAGGTCGGAAAATGTGTCTTAGTGAGAAAAACTTTTCTGTTTTAAATTTTATCTTTCTTAAACTTCGCGATAGTTAATTTGATATGTTTTCAAAAAGATTCGCGAAATTTGGTCGAAATCAGATGTTTATCTGTCGGAAAATGGGTTTTAGTTAAAATTTTTTTAGACTTTTATGTTCTTAAACTCTGACATTTCAAAAACAGCATTTGCAAGGGTATAAAAACTTCGGCACAGACGAAGTTAGCTTGGCCTTCTCGTTTTAGTGTGCTTTAATTTATTGACTACCCACCCAGCATTTGGAAGATCATTAGGTGATTCCTCACCATTAGCTTTTTGGAAAGCTAATGCGGACGAATTGCCAAAAGCTCTTTGAAATTGCATTTCGTTTCTTAATTGCTATGTGAAGTTCGTACAATCTGAACGGAATGCATCCGCAATCAAACTGGTGGTCACCGACACCCGCAGCAGAATCACAGGAGATCAAATTAAGCGGCGGGATTTCTTCATATCGTTGTCAAACCACTATTTGTAAAGAGCAACAAACAAAATATATAAAATATATCCCTACTTACTCAAATTCTATCCCTAATATACATATATGTAGAATCAACTTTTTAGTAAGCAAAATATGTTTGTCTTTAAGGCCTATACTTAGATGATATAAATACTTCAATCATTTTTAAAGAGCTTTGAAATCAGAATCATTTTGTACAGAAGTGTTATACGATGTTTTGTGTCTAACAATGTTTGTATCTAATCTGAGTACAGGCCTTTAAGGATTAAAGAAAATAAATTAACTACTAATGTACTTTGAAAATATGTATGTATAGTCTAATTTTAGAAAACTAAGTCATTTAAATCTTAAAGTTATCCTATTGGCTCATATATAGCGGACACTAGCAATGGTCGTAGCAGTCTTACTAACTTTTCAGTTTTTTAAGCTTTAGAAAATAACGATATATCGATGTTTTTTGGACTCGATTTATCAAATATCAATATTAAAAATTTTTTTTTGATATTTTGAGAAATATCGACAACCCTACTTCAAAGAGACTCGTATGCATTCTATAATGCATTATTATATGCATTTTATTCAAAGAGAACGGTCTCAACGATTGAAATCCCAGACTTCTTCACTTTTTCTGGACACACAGGACATTTTATATGGAGCAACTGCGCACAGCTGTTCGGCGAAATCAAAATCAAAGCTAAATCACATTCAGGAATAACATAATATGATATATTTTTAATTTATAAATAAAACTATGTTTACGTTCAATTCCATCAATAAATTCATTAATAAGTTTCCACAACTTCTTTTGTTATAAATGAAATAAAATACATATATGTATATTAGGGTGTACGCCGATAAGGTACCATGCTAAAACTTAACAGATACCTTCAAAAATGATTGCTTATAGGGTGTGCATAATAAATCAAAAAATCACAAAATTTTAATTTGAGTTTAAAACTCTGCGAAGAGCCTTCAAAGTTTCCACAAATATTACGTATACGACGCGTACACCGAATCGAAATTTCGTCAACGAGTTCTCTGTATCATTTTAAAAGTTTTCAAATTTAAATTTAATCGAGCAACAAATAAATATGGAGCAGAAATCGAATGTACTTTTGGTCGGTAAACTAAGACCTAATTCTGACGAAGAGAGCCCATTTCCATTTCCTTTAAAGGGCATTAATCACAATAAATTTTGTGTGTATAAACGTAGTATGAGAATAGGCCTTAAATCAAAAATCAGAACAAAATTAAAATCAACCTATAGGCTGATTTGGATTTTTCTGTCGATTGGGAATCGTGACTGGTTCTGTTCAGTGGTTTATGGAGGCTTTAAGACATCGATTCAATCTTTAACATGGTATTTGAGGCAAATTTAGTCGCGATTTCGGTTGGATTTACTGGGTTTCTCTTAATTCTCCAATTAGACATTTTGGACTTTAAACTTTTATTTTCGAAATAAAAGTTGTAAATATCGTAAGCACCTCAAGAACGGTGCTGTTATACACGAAAGTCAATTCCAAATCCGAGAAGAATCCGTACCAATATCTTTAGAAAGTTAATCAGAATTCAATCTGAAACAGCATGAGGGCAGATATATTTTGACGAGATGTCAGTTGCAGGAGATGGACAAAATCCAATGTTGTGGAAACACTGGTAGCCGTAGTAACACGACAGATGCTGTCCTTTAAGAGCAAGTTGAAAAAACTCTTCATTGATCAGAATCAAAATCACTTGCAGGAACACCCCTATTGTCTTGGTTATATTAAAATCAAATTTTTTCAATGATCATGGTACCTTTTTGACAAATGTTATGACTTCAAACCAAGTCTAAGCCAACTACTGAAAAATTACATATGTAAGCATGGGCAACAGTACGTATGAGTGATAAACTTTGAATTCAATTCACAGATACTAAAATCAGAGAATCGAATTTCGGTTCCGGTTCTGGTACATACCGAAACTTATGTTTCGGTAAAAGGTTCTGTTTTGGTTCTAATATTATTTCGGTTTTCAGTTCCGTACCGGTACATAGATTTTTATTTCGGTATACCGATACATACCGGTATGTACCCTTTAGATATAAAGAAAGATCGGTCTTTGGTTTTTAGCGATGACATAATAATTATACTCCAAAATACAAACTTTTACGCTCGCTTGCCCTTCTCAAAGGGAAATGTGGAAATTTTGTCGAGTTTTCATCATCTTTATTATGAAAACGTTTCTCAGGAAAAATTATGATGTTTGATGCATTTAAACTGTTTGGGGAAAATACTGATTTATTTGAATTGTCCTGTTCCTTTCCATACAAATTCATGTATGAATCCACTTAAGCTTCCACTTTCAACCGGTCCTGAACCGAACCCGTTCGAACCAGTTCGGTTTGGGTTTGTGGCTCAATCGCACCGGACCTTTTAATTTTTTAACCTCCCGAATCTGGACCCGAACCGGACCTCTTCTGATGAAAAAGGTTCGGTTCAAAGAATATCTTAAGACAGGTTTTTCAGAGTGTCTAATATTATTACGATATTTTGACCGTTTAAAAAATGTTTATAGCGCTGAATCGGAGCATTACGATTTTAAAATTATATCCAAACTATATATTACGACTTCGAGAAGGAAATAAAGTCAGGTTGTTAAATGACAAATCAAATCCGTTTATTGATTAACATAGAAGGTGCGGCCCTGGTAGAGAACTAATGAATGACGCCATTCGGGTATTGATAAACGTTTTTAATAGCTTCGTAAGCTGAAAGCTTCCTTATCAAAAAATATGCTTTATTTTTTACCAAAAAATATCACAGCGATATTAGCCAAACCTTAGGTTCGATAAGTAAAAGAACCGGTTTGAGAAGCGAACCTTACACTCTTCAAGGGGATTGAACCCCCACCCTGAACGTTTAGAATTTCAGAGGTTTGCAGCCTAGGTCAGAGCTGCTTTCCTCATTAAGTTTCATTTGAAGAGAAATAGATAACACAAGTACTTTTTTGTTGTAAGGTTATCAGAACATTATAAGGAGGATCTAAAAATATAGGATGCAACATTTTCAAAGAGACTGGTTTCTCGTTTTTCTATATCACACTACAAAAGATGTGCTCAACCACTCTTTTTTTCTTGAAAGCATGCAAATCGCATTAATCGGTTAAATCAACCAAACTACGTAAAGGTCCTCCAAAACTAAGTGCCAGCTTTGCAGTCTAGTTTTTGCTTAGAACCTAAACTGTACCGGTACAACGTTTAGGTTCTTTTCGGTTTTTTCAGCTCCAAAAAATCGGTTCTCGGATACCGGTATACAAAAAAATTCAAATATCGGTTCCGGTTCTGGTTCCGAATTTTAATCTGTAATTCTGGTTCCGGTTTGATTCCCTGACTAAAACACATTTAAACATTTTTTTTGTTTTTGTTTTTTTTTTACTACAAACCGCATCGTAAATATAAGCGCGCATCAGTTTGACCTTACATTTTTCCATACTTCAAATGTACGCTCTAATGTTTATACCTTATGATATATGTTTTGTTAAACCTATAAAGCTGCTTTCTCTATTTGAAAGCAGTCAGAAAGTATGTAGGTATTAAAAATAGTCAAATGACACCTTAATTACCTCAATAGACCTGCTTATTGGAAAGATGTGTCTATTTTTTGAAAATATCGATTTCTTTTACAATAAAATATCAATATCAAAATTATAGATTTCTATTACCCTTCGGTTATTTTGGAGATACACTCATTAAGTTGGATTAAGTTTGAAAAATTTTAAACCTATCTATTCTCTGCGTCTGCTTGCTGTATCGGCAGCGGCCTAGCAAAAAAATCAAACCAATATTATAAGAATTTGAAAGCTTTCTATCCGTTTTCTGTATATGTATAAGAATGTTTTCTCAGTTGGCCACTGTCACTTCCCTGCACATATTTCTGCTTTTACAAATAGACGCAAATCTAAGCTTACAACACACTAAATTCGTAGAATTCGATGCTTATTTTTACTCGAGTTTCACTTTTCTAATCTCTTAAGTTCTTTTACACACTCCAATTTTACCTGCTTAAAAGGCCAGGGACCACAATATCTTTCACTGGGTAACTGTTGCTGCTGCTGCTGCTGCTTCCTACTGGACGTGTTAACTGTGCGCTTTGCTAACAGCTGACGACGACGAATACGCCGCAGAGACAGACGCGACAGCAACTTCTGCGGCTGCTGCTGTCATTGAACGATTATATCGCTGCAGTCTTGTCGCTGCGCTCTCTCTGGCTGATGTTGATAATGATGATGATGACGATGATGATGATGTCTGTTGCTGTTGCTGCTGCTACTGCTTGCCTTTGTTCTCCGTTCTCGGTTACCAAGTGGCCCGTTCCGTTCCGGACTATATCAGATCTCCTCCTGCAAAGAAGAAGAGGAAGACAAAGAAGAATTATTAATGCATGTGTTGTTCTTGTGGTTATATAGCTTATTTAAATTTATGCAAGTAGCCAGTAAACAGACTGAAAGAGCAAGCCAAAGAGCGAGAGAGAGAGAGAGATATGGCGCAAGGGGGGGGGAATTTCCATTATTGATTTCCATTTCCAACCAGCAAAAACACTGCAAACCCAACACATGCCAGCCACATGGATAATTATTATTGAGTCCCACCCTAAAAAAAAAACATAACAATATCGTGAGCCAATGGACAATTTGCAATCAAACAAAATTTAAGAAAATCGAACCAACTTTGTACAAAGTTATTGAAAAGTTGCACAGAACGATTTACAAACAACCCTTCTATAGAACCGGGAGGTTCTTAAAACACCATATCTTTTTGGTGTACAATGCACAAGTTGTTTACAGTTGTGAACAAACGTTCTTTATTTTTTTTTAAACCGAGACGGGTTGAAATATATTAATAAAATTTGAGTTGTAAAATGATGATACAAGCATCAAAGAGAAGTTTTTAATAGTTGTGGAATATGACGGAAGCTTATGACCAGGGAATCAAACCGAATCGTTTTTCGGTTCCGGTTTGCATTCGTAGCTTGCAATTGCATTCGTAGCTTGTTATCATAAAATATTTTCAAGTTTGTATTTATTACCTGATTAAAAGTATAGTGAGCTTACGCTCACTTTGGTAGTTGGAACAGCAGGAAGATCTTTTGATAGCTCCTACAATTCCGAAAACTTTGTCGACTCTTATCTTTGTTATCGATTTGAGCTCAGAAAACGTTGTTTAATGCCATTAAACTGATTTGTAAAGATACTGAACTATTTGTATTGTCCCAATTCTTTTCATATAAATACATATCGTTTAGTTACTTTAAGACTGTCACGACTTTTGAGTTAATGATACAGAAATATTCGCCGTATTGTGTTCTATATGGTGTAGAATTTTCATATTGATATAATTTATTCTCTGGAAATGTGTTATTTCATTTTACAGGTTCATTTTCATGTTCCAACAAGAGCGACCGATCTGAGTTGTCCTACAGACGATCCTTCGGCTTACTGTTCAGATGTATATTTTCGAATTGGATTGAATATAAACAAAAAGATGTATTTTCCATAGAGAATACAAAATCGATTATTTTAAGGTATGCTGCAAGTGCGAGAAATGTGATTCGACTTCGTTTCCTCTTTCAGATAAAGTGTCATAGCTAATTTCCACACTTAGTTGGACTTAAACAGATAATATCCACCAAAACAGTTACCCAGGTAATTTTGTGGTATTATAATGTGGGTCCGATAAAATGCCAGGATAACTTTCTCAAAATTAAGTGCTCGCTGTGCAATCTACGGGTATTTTCGGTACCAAGAATAACGGTTCTCGAATACCGGTATACAAAAAATTAAAAATATGGGTTCCAGTTCCAGTTCTGGTTCTGAGTTTTAATCGGTTCTTTTCGGTATACGGTTCCAGTTCTGGTTCCGGTTTGATTCCATGCTTATGACCAATTGACAATTGATTCTCATATTAAGAAGTTTAGAAATAGGATCAGTTCTTCGTTATAGATGGTACCGAAGGTTTAAAACATGCACGAACCACTAAACCAAACCAGTTTTAATTCCCGTGAGGTTTTTATCTATCTTAAACCCTTAAACAAAGAGACAAACTGCACAAAACTGAACACATGCATGAATACCAAGGATGCAAGCCGATGCTGCACCGAACCCCAAAGAACCGAACGGGTTTTCCGGACCATGAACCGAACCTTTCAAATATTTGAGCCCCCGAACCTGAACCCGATCCAAACCTTCTGTATAAAAAAAAGGTTCGGTTCAAATAATCAAAATCAAGTCAATTTCTTAAAATCTTTTCTAGTTTTCTCAAAATTATGATCGAAAAAACTATTTTACAGGATAGTACAGAATTGCTTGAGTTGATAATTAAAAATGCTTTTTTGAAATTCAATCCATATTGCGATTTCGAGAAGAAAGAACAAGACCAAGCTAACTTCTTCTGTGCCGAAGTTGTTATACCCTTGCAAATGCTGTTTTTGAAATGTCAGAGTTTAAGAACGCTTATATAAAAATCTAAAAAATTTTTAACTAAAACCCATTTTCCTATGGCAACCATAAAATATAGTCACCCGATGTCGATCAACTTTTTCAAATTAGTTTGAAAGCGTTTAATATTAAGAATCACCGACTTTAAGAACGATTTACTTGAAAACAAAAAAAGTTTTTTTCACTAAGACCCATTTTCCGACCGATCGGTCCTATGGCAGCTATAAGATATAGTCATCCGATTTTGACCAAAGTTTGCAAATCTGTTTGATAGCATATAGTATTAATAATGGCCGAGTTTAAGGCCGATAACATTGAAAACAAAAAAGTTTTTCTCACTAAGCCCCATTTTTTTTACCGATGGTTCCTATGGCAGCTATAAGATATAGTCATCCGATCCGGTCGGTTCCGACATATTAGCAGCGTGCAGTAAAAAGAAGACTCTGTTCAAAATTTCAGCTCGATAGCTTTAAAACTGAGAGACTAGTTTGCGTAGAAACAGACGGACAGACAGACAGACAGACGGACAGACAGACGGACAGACAGACAGACGGACGGACAAAGCTCAATCGACTCGGCTCGTCGCCCTGATCAAGAATATATATAGTTTATGGGGTTGGAAATGAATATTTCTATGCGTTGCAAACTTCTGGGCAAAATTATAATACCCTTTGCAAGGGTATAAAAACATAAGTATAGTCGGAAAAGGGGAAAGCAAATGCATTTGGAAGATCATTTTAACAAGAATCGCCCTGATGAGTTCTTTTTAAGCTCTTTTGAAGATTAAAGAGATTTAATTAATGTCCGATTTAAAGAGGACTCGGAAATGACTCATCGATGTGCTCAAAACGTGATTTATTGAAGTACGACTAGAAAAAGACTTGCAAATGATAAGAAATATGACTCGAAATAGAGTCAAAACTGATGAGAAAAATGGGTTTAAGAAGATTCTCTGCTTGGGCACCATATTCTCCAGACTTATTGGCTTATTGTAGACTTGGCGATACGCCGTCTGCCTAAAGCCGATTCGATCATATTACAAATTTCTTTCTTAAAAGTATCAATTTGTATATCTAAACATTTGAATTTTACATTTAACAATTATTTCGTTTACATTAATACAATACAAGCAACATAAGAAATAAAATAGTTCAAATTAAAAATTTTCTTAAATTATATTTTGCCTATATCTTAAAGCTAGACTTATAAAGTTTAAGTAGGACAAATTTAGCTAAAACTATAAAACAACTGCTCAAACTGTTTAGTAAATTACTTGTCTTGTGCTCTCTGTTGTTGAGCCTGTTAATTTTTTTTTTTTTTCGTGGCCAGGGTCAACAAATCTAACACAACAAAGGAGAATTCTCTCTCCGGGCACGCACGACTTGGAATGCATCTTTATGTAGCTGCCAATTATTGACTATGCCTGATGATGATGACCAGGCAGTGATGATGGACGGCGCGCCATAGGCAGCAGCAACGATTGCCGCGGCGGCGTCATTGTTCCTATTTAGCGCCTTTGGGTGCTAAATGATTTATGGGCGCAGCAGACAAATCATCCATGTTTCGCAGTAAACAGCTGGCCCTGTTCCTCTAGCCTCGGGACTGAATCACTCACTCACTCACTCACTTACCCCAGATCTCAGGTAAAAATGTAAGCAAACGGAGGCGCAATTGATTTTGCATTGACTCTATGGAAATCAAGTGTTTTGGTTTGCATGAGAAATGCAACAGTTTTCAAATGTTTGCCATAAAATGATGTACATTAACTGTTTAAATTATACTCGTTATTAATTGACTGATAAACCTGATGTTTACTCATTGGCTTGCAGGAAGGAAGACAAACCGTGGACGACCTACTGAAGTGGCAAATAAACATGGCAAAATATGCTTGAAGCTAAACAAAAATATTTTTGTGTACAATAATTTGATAACACAAATGCACTTTATTACTATGTACAATCTAAAGTTCTTCTTCCTCACAATCGTTTCAGAAGAGACAAAAACTGCATTTGGGAATAATAATAAATCGATCATAAGGAGTTAAAGATATAAAGATTACAGATTACATTAAACGGAAGTCGGTTTTGACTTGTTTTAGAAAAATGCAAAACTCTGCGAATTGGGCAAAGATTTTTATATAAAAATTTTTCTAGTATGATTTGAAATAATACAAGTTTATTTTCCAGGTTATCTTATTCAAAAATGTTTGCCCAATTTTTATACCTTTGCAAAGAGTATTATAATTTGGCCCAGAAGTTTGCAACGCATAGAAATATTCATTTCCGACCCCATAAACTATATATATTCTTGATCAGGGCGACGAGCTGAGTCGATTGAGCTTTTCCCGTCCGTCTGTCTGTCCGTCTGTTTCTACGCAAACTAGTCTTTCAGTTTTAAATCAATCGAGCTGAAATTTTGCACAGAGTCTTCTTTTTACTGCACGCTGCTAATATGTCGGAACAGACCGGATCGGATGACAATATCTTATAGCTGTCAGAGGAACCATCGGTCGGAAAATGGGTCTTAGTGAAAAAAATTTTATTGTTTTCAAGTAAATCGTTCTTAAGGTCGGTGATAATTAATATTAAACGCTTTCAAACTAATTTGAATAATTTGGTCGAAATCGGATGACTATATCTTAAGGCTGCCATAGGACTGATCGGTCGGAAAATGAGTCTTAGTGAGAAAAACTATTTTGTTTTCAATTTAATCGTTCTTAAGCTCGGCGATGGTTAATTTGATATGTTTCCAAAAAGATTCTCGAAATTTGGTCGAAATTAGATGTTCATCTGACGGAAAGCTAGCTACAAAAGTTTTTGTTTTTATACCCGTTACTCGTAGAGTAAAAGGGTATACTAAAGTCGTGCAAATGTATGTAACAGCCAGAAGGAATCATTTCCGACCATATAAAGTATATATATTCTTGATCAGCATCAACAGCCGATTCGATATAGCCATGTCCGTCTGTCCGTCTGTCTGTATGAACACCTAGATCTCAGAGACTAGAAGAGCTAGAGCAACCAAATTTGAAATGTAGACTCCTATTGTCTGCACGCAGATCAAGTTTATTTTCAATTTATCCACGCCCCCTCACGCCCCCGCAATTTGGAAAAAACGTCATATCTCCTACAGTTTTGATGATAGATGGTTCGTACTTTCTAGAGATATCTAGTACTCAAAATTATTTATCGATTTGCTGAAGGAATGATAAAGATCGGATGAACGATACTCAAGTTATGAGCAAAAAACGGTCAGTTAACACCCACCACCCACCCCACCCATAACCTAAGCATTGCGTTCAGCAGCAATCTTAGTAAGAGAGAGAGAGAGAGAGAGAGAGCGAGTCTTAGAGAGCGCACTGCGTTGTGCGTTGTGTGTTAACTGGCCGTTTGACTCGTGACCAAATTCGAGCTGCGACATTAAGGGTGCAGAGTATGTAATAGTCGGGCTTGACCGACGTTTTCAAAAGTTTTGTTGTCTGATCTGTTTATCGTGATGAATTTGGAGTCATTTATGTTGGATTTAGTAATTGACAAATGTCTATTAATATCTGGCGGATAATAAATAGCCGAGTTAAAAAATGTTGCATACTTTTTCGGCTGACCCACCTCAGGCATACAGGAAGGCTATTAAACATTTGTTTCCATGAGTAACGGGTATATCGAAGTCGGTTAGAGCCGACTTTAACTTACGCTCTCGTTTATGTAAGCGTTCTTAAACTCTGTCATTTCAAAAACAGCATTTGCAAGGGTATAAAAACTTCGGCACAGATGAAGTTAGGTTGGCCTTCTCGTTTTTTATTTGCATAAGTATCTGACGTGACGTTAACTTACATTTCTTAAATTTCCTCATTATATTTATGTTGTTTTTGTTATATAAAGCAGAAACTTACAGTTAATTGCAATCATATAGTTTCTTATGGTGTCTTCTGCATTATTTTTTAACTCTTTGTACCCTTAGAAATAGTTTAGAGATCAAAAATCAATGCAATCTAAAGGCATTTTTATGACAACAAAACGTATCTTAATGAGAAAAATGGCGCTTGCGCGTCTTTGCATTCGAAAATCTCGAAATGGGTTATGAATACATTCAAAATTGGCTCATATTAGCTCATTTTTATGAACATGAAAATATGATAAAAAAAATTGTGTTTTAAAGTACTTTTCATTTTTTGGTGTCGGTAGACTTTTCTGTGGAAATGCATCAGGTAAATTTACAGTGCTTGTAAAACGTTAAGCGCGTCTTTTACAAAACTACTTTTTCCAGCACGGTTGACTTGAATTTTGGCGTGAGCCTTTTTTATATATAGAGGGCCATAGATCACCACAAGAACTCACACTTATCAAAAAAAAACCAAACTGGCTTGTCCAAATACAGCGCCGCTCAACTGAATGGGTTTGACTTTTTTTTAGGTTTGAAACGTTGTATCTCTGTAACAAGCACTCCGATTTAAGCGAAATAAATAATTTGTGAAATAGCAAAGTTCCTGTTCTGTTAGTTTTGTTTTTATATAAATTGTATTATTTTTTCAAAAACATAGCCAAAAAAATCTCAATTTTTTTGGCTCAACTGAATAGGTTTGACCATCAAAACTATTAACCAAAAGTATATAAAGCAAAATTTCAAGGCACTGGGCAACTTAAATAATAAATGACACTGTTTTAGCATTATTTAGTATTTGGTATGGAAGGAATCATAATATTTTTCTATTTCATTTAGTGAAATTGTTGACCAGGCTTTTTTATTTGTTTCAACTAGGGTCCCAGTCCCAGAGTCACTAAATTGTCTTCCTCCTTCGTATACTCTCCAGGGAAAAAGTCCCCAAATGTTCTTGATAATGTTAATGTCAGGGGAGTAAGGCGGCCACTCGAGCAATTTGACATTTTGGTCTTTAATCCACTGTTTTACAACCCGAGCGGTATGGATGGGAGCGTTGTCATGTTTGTACGTCCATGGAATATGACAATAAATCTCCGAAAAGTGGGAAAAAGCCTTTTGGAGCACAGTCTTGTACACATTTGCGTTCATCTTCGAGGTGACAAACTGGAGCTCGCATGTTTTATAAAACGATATGGCTTCTCACACCATTACTCCACAAGAGTGATGACGACTTAAAAAACGCACTTTATATTTTCTTTGTGATGTGAATCACTCTATTATTATATTTCAATATCGATGCGTCCTTTTTGAAAGACCCTGTAATACATAGACCGAGTTTACGAGCGATAAGATTGAAAACAAAAAAGTTTTTCTCACTAAAACCCATTTTCCAACCGATCATTTCTATGGTAGCTAAAAGAAGTAGTCATTCGATCTGGTCGGTTCCGACATATTAGCAGCGTGCAGCCAAAAAAAAAGACTGTGTAAAATTTCAGCTCGATAGATTTAAAACTGAGGGACTAGACGGACGGACAAAGTTCATCATGCCGATCAAGAATATATAATATATACTTTATGTGGTCGAAGACGACTCTTTCTATGCGTTGCACAAGAGTCAAGATTCAAGTGTATAATAACCACATTTTCTATGTTAAAATTTTTTTCAGTAACTTTGTTCAATGCAGCTTACATTAAAAAAAATTTCGTTGGAAAAGGTTACTTAATGTGGTCACAGGACCTACAAATGTGAACACACGTTTGAGCAAATATCTTGTAAACCTGACGTGCTGGGAGAAAACGGACAATTGATTTGAATTCAGCAACCACAAATACATATACAGCCATGCTTCCATTTTCGATGGGGGAAATGGGAGAACACATATGAAGTTGTTGTTAGGCTTAAGCGCCCAAATTTTTGAGCAAAACGCTAATGTGTGTTAGTGAAATATGGGTGTATGCGTCACACGCACGCAATGCGTGTACCTATTTCACTAACACACATTAGCGTTTTGAGCAAATTTGTGTGGTGTATTCGGCGCTTTAGGCTTGTGCTATGGGGCTGTGTTGGAGTGTAAGTGCATTTGAGCGCTGCTATAGCAATGCGCTCTCTGTGCGAGCGTCTATACAAGGTCCACCGAGGGCCGCAGTCACTATGCAATTCACACCGAGTGCTTGCCGAAGTCATGCATCACTGCGTGTCAAAGAGAGACAGGTATATACTTCTGTCCTCTCCATTTGGACTGTGCCCTGGTCTATTCGAGCGGCAAAACAACAAAAACGCTGCGTTCGCATAGCCAGTGAGCACCTTTGTTATAAACTACACCGATCTTCAGGAAATTTTCCCAGTATGTTCAGGTGGATGAAAAACCGTTCTAAAAACCAGATTTAGAAGTGAAAAATTAATTGCAAAATCCTATAATAATAAACTCGAAAATATTTAAGAGCTCTGTGAAGAAAAAAAATAACTCAAATAAATGTTACGGACCCGATCGAGAATTTAGCTAGTAATGCTGAGACAATTAATATTCTCCTACCACCAACTAAATTCTCATTAACCCATGTTTACTGAATTTTTTTTTCAAATGCTTAGATAGAAACCTGGAAAGTGGTGAAGCAGGTTACCAGGAAATGTATTTTATAATTAGCCTCTCCTCCATCAACACCACCACCTCCGCCCTTGTCTTCTTGTACTCCATGCACACACACACACACACACACACACCTCGCTCTGTTCGTCATCGTCTGTTCAATCTCCTAAATGCAGACGCATGCAAATTGGCTGCTGGCGACGTTGACGTCGATGCCTGCGCCAACGACTCTTGAACAAAGAAATCCAAGGAGCCAAGGTGGCAGCGCACACTGGGGGCCAGAACAAAGAAAGAGCAAGCAAGAGAGAGAGAGATAAAAAGGGAAATGCATTTGGCCAGCAGACAACAAAGAGATCTCACGCCTTGCTTGGGGGCGTGTCAACAAATTAATTAGCAATTCAAGTTAAAAAACAACTCGGACGCCAACTCTTTAATTAAGTTCACTGAACCAAAAAAAAAAAATAATAATAATAAAAAGTTCTTTGGCCCACTCACGTTTTGTTTGCATTTGATTTCTATTAATTATTTTAACCCACCTTCACAGAGATTTCTTTTATTTGTTTTTGTTTATTTTTTTTGCGTTTGCGTTTGTTTTGCTAACGGCAAATCAAAAACCAAAGCGCGCTATGCGAAATGAAACGAGCGACTGACGGACAACGATTGGAAGTGTTGGGGCGCTCTGCCATTGACGCTGGCTGCATTTGCAGGCGATGGCAGCGCAGCGCAGCAGGTGGCAGCGCAGCGGCGACACCGACGACGGCGACAAAGGACAAATGCAACAACAATTAAAACGCACATAATATAAATATGTACATAAATGCAGAAAAAACACACACACAGAGGCAGCAGCTAGGTAAATGAGCAAATTACCGTTAGGAAATGGTTAACAATATTTGGCTTTGAATGTGGGCAAAAAACAAGAATGAATGTGCGTGTTGAACAGTCGCGACCAAAATAGTGCCCATGGTGTGAGAGTTGACAGTTATGCAGGATCAGTTAACGACTAAAGGCTAAGGCTTGGTTTTTAAGCCTCTGGATTGGATGCTGTCGATGGAAAGGCGGCCAAAATACTCATTTTCCGGGCCCTTGAAAACGAACCCACCTACTGTTGACTCTGGTTTATCTAAATGACCTCATTCTTTCAGTCTCTTGAGCCTTCGAACAATGAAACCACGCACAACATATCACAGAGATTCAAGCCTGCATTCAGCTTCAACTTCCCTGATAAGTCAGTCGACTCAACGCATCATTTAGAGGGGGAGTAGCTGTGGCGATTCCAGTTCATCCAGCTCTAATCACAGATCCAGATCATCCAACTAGTTCGCATATCACTAACGACTATCGATACACTATTACAGGGGCGCCCAAGCCTATTCCGCAAGCCACGCATTCGTTTTTGTTATGCGCAAAGGAATAGCCCGCGCGCGCGCATACGATTCACGCGGCCATAAGATTATAAAAAGCAAAAACCATTTCATATGCGTGCTCTCCTCTCTTTCTTTCTGAGCGAAAGTCAGCAACAACAATTTCATATGTGTCTCTCTTCTCTCTCTTCTATGTATCCGACAAGCTCGAACACAACAACAATGTTGCTTATGCGTTGTCAGCGATCGCTTTGCGCGCGTGTTCTTGAGCCAGCAACGACCACACGCACACACATACACAAACAAAAATCGGTTTTCTATTTTTTGAGGTTGTTCTTGTTTGAGTTGTATTTTGTGCATTTGTATTGGCTTCCACGCGCTCGTAAGCTCATTCTGCGCACCCCTGCTCTATAAGAAACGCGCCTTTCTGTAATTACATACTTTTGCACAAACTTAATATACTCTGTGTACCTTTGGTACAGAGTATAAAAATGGAGTAGCAATTAGTTATTAAGCATTTTTAAACATAATGTGGAATGTTAGATGTGCTCTGTATGATTAGGTCATAATGGCATCAATTATTATCAATTTTCCTGAACCTTAAACCTTTACAATATAAAGAAATTGTACTTAAATGTTGGTCAGAAAACTCGACAAAGTTCCCACAATTGTATGTATGATTTTGAGAAGGGCAAGTTAGTACCGAAATAAATATCCAGCTAACCGATACGGAACCAAATACCGAAATAATGTTAGAACCAAAACAGAACCTTTTACCGAAACATAAGTTAAGGTACGTACCAGAACCGGAACCGAAATCCGATACGGTTTGTTTCCCTGCACTTAATCAATTATTTTAACAGCAATGAGGAATGGCAGGGCCCCGTATCTATGGCTAGGATGAGGAAGATGCATTTTGGCGAAATACAGTTTCTTAGGACCTAAGCACACGTGGCGATTTCACTTACAAAATGCCTAAAATTTGAGTGTTACACACTTGTGTTTAGGCGACAGCCACTGCTTGACGATAGTACATTGTACAGTAGACTGGCCATTAAAAATAAATTTTAAAGCGCCGGGCAGAAATGGTTTCTCCTTGGGAAAAGAGAAAAAGGGGAGTAAGATCGGGTTTTGGCTCATAGAACATTATACACTTGTTTTGTCTACAATATTTTGGTTGCTTTTTATTAAAATATATCTAGACAGTAGTTTTGAAAAGAAAAGTGGCCAATTCAAAGTACAAATAAAATGATATAGCAGCACGTTTTGGTTTTTCTTTTCAAGTTTCTAATACCGTAGTGCAATTTGCGCTACTATCGAAATCGATTAAGCTTTGTTATCGATTGTACCAATCCCATCCGACACACAAGCGAAGGTTCGCTTCAAGCGAAAGTTTCGCGAAGAACATTATTCGTATTTTGTTTAGTTTTAGCGAAACTCTTTCTGTGTTCCCTTTTATGACGCAGCGTCACCGTCGTTTGCTGGACTTTGACTTTACATTTTCAGTATGTATTTAAAGCCCTTATACTTAGGCCGGCGTCATTTTAATTTGGCTTAGCAAACTTCCGAGCGTCAATCAATTAATCGGTAAACATTGAGCGCTTTCACCAGCATAAATCGATGACAAAAAATCGATTAATTTTGTTAGATTTTGCTGGTGAACAGGCATGATGTGCAATCATAATTGCTAATTTTCGTGATTGTGTTAGATGTGAATACATCAAAGAAATAGTTTGTTAGAATTGCTTGATTGTGATTTGTTATCGATAGCACACAGCTGTCAGTAGTAAACAAACAATTAATTTTGTCAAGGCAAATGCAAAATGAAAGTGGAAACCTCTTTGTTTTTAATTAATGAACCGGCAGAGGACGTGGTTTCGCAAGTAGCTCACGGAAATTTGTGCAAGGCTCTGAAGGCTTTACTGGTTGTTGCGGAGGAGGAAAGCTTGAAAAGGCGCCTCTTCAAAAAGCAGCAGCCCCGCGTGCTCAATTGTTGTGACAGTACAAAAATATAGAATGAACAAATTCAAGGATTATTTCATGATGTTCCGTGCATCATTAAGAACTCTCAGCTCATTGCCCATTGAATACTTTATTAAAATTAACACTTGCAGACCCTTCTTTACGTGACCCTGGATAAACTAATTGCCAACGTAACTCTCAACTTAATAAAAACCAGCGTTATGTTATTTGACAGGAGTCCCTTTTATAAGTAAATGACTGTTTCGACATAGGATAAGGATCTAGTCATTGGATATTCGAGCTCCCCGGGCTTACAACAAACAGTAAATGGCTAACAAATTCTAAAAGAAAATTCAAAGAGGATTTCAGGAGCAGTACAATAGTATGTTCTAAATTCTATTTTGCAGTTTGTTGTCAAAAATTCAAAATTTCCGCCAACAAAAAATATCGATCCCTTCGTTGGCTGAAATTCTATCAAACTCGTTCACCAGCAGCCACACACTTTTTTGTTGATTGATGATTGACGCTCATTGTTTGTTATATTGTATTGTTTTATGTAGTTTAAAGGTTCATGATTATATTGTCTTAATTGTTTTATTGTGTATTTGTTAATTGTCTTAGTGTTGAAATAATGCTAAACAAAAGGAAGCAACTGCTTTTTATATGCAAAGCAAAGCATTTTTCATTAAGACACGTGGAAGCAGCTGAAATGGGAGACAAGGCGATGAGTTTAAATAAGTATTATTTTAAAAAAATTACAATAATTTCTAGTTTTATTTTAAAATTATTTTTAGGAACGAGTGAAAATGAAACTCGTACAACTTTCGCGTCAACATACGCGCGCGATTTCGCTTGCGAATGTCTGCCACAAACTGAGTGACACAAGTATCATAAACGAATGTCTGGCGAATTCGTAAACGAAGGTTTTGTTCGTTTTTCATTCGCTTTGAGTTTCGCTCGCGAACTTTTGGTCGGGTGGGGTGTCTCATTTGCACCGTTATAACTACAGCTGGCTGATATTCATTTTCGTTTGTCTTAACCAAAATATTTATAAACCTGGTCTAGACAATCTATGTGTGCGCTTAAAGATAAACGGACAAGACGAGAAAATGCTATAAAACTGTTTTGTCATCAACAACTAAAGCTAAAAGCATATCCGAGAGCAGACTATGAAGTCATTAGCATTTCTTGGAGAATGTTGTAGTTTTCGTACTTGCAGTTCAACATCAAACGCAAGATTTATCGGTAAAGCAATTTACAGCCTTAGAATAATAAATGGATTTGAAATTTATTAAGGACTGAATCGCTTACAAACAAACAGACAAAGCGGTATCTGATAAAGTCTTATCCAAGATTAAACATCATTTATGTTATTTGTCTACGGAGACTATTGCATTAGCATTTTTTGATTCGACCATTGAGGATGAGGAAAAGAGGAAAATGGTACTAGCCTTGCAGTCAAGCGATCCAAATGCTGGATTGGATAATAGAAAAATATTAAACGCAGCAGACTTACTGTTTAGTTCAATAAGCGACTTTGTTTCGTATAGAACAAAGGATTTTTTTGATTCGTTTGGTTTGCCAAGCGATTTTTTAGGACTTGATCCATCAACTTGGAACGATAACGATTATTATCTGAAAGGTATTGAGTTCTGCAATGATTTGTTTGTGGTAAATGATGCTGCTGAGCGTGGAATCAAATTTATGAAAGACTACAATCCCATAATTACAAAAATTAGTGTGAGGCTGGCTCTAGGTTAGAAAAAGTTGCGTTGGTTCACAACTTATGCATTGTACCACCAAAAAGAGCTGGTTGCCTATAAAGAACTGTTTCATCGTTATCCCTAACGACTCTTCAGTAGGCTTTTTGCTGAAGAAAGCATGATTGCAAACTGCAAACTCCATACAATCATTGCTTAGATCATTTGGGAACTGCTAAAAGCAATAAAAGCAAAAATAGACAAGCAATGAGTGCTTTCATCTTTTTGGTGGTAATGCTTAAGCTTAATGCTGAACTTTTTTAACAACAAAAGCTTGAACTTTTGAGCGAACTTAGAAGTGCCCGTTAATTTTGAATTGCGAAGCATTCAAAAAAGCGTTTTTTGCGTTGTTTCTTGAAACTTTTGTTAGTTTCATTTACAAAAAAGAGAGCGTGCGAACGAACAATTTGTCAAAGATTATAGAAAAAAATGTCCTTCGTATTGCAAAATGGATCTTGTATAGATAGGTTAAGAACTCAAAGCATACAGTAATATAAGAATTAATCTTAAAAGTTTTTTGTTATATTTTTAATTACAAATTTTTGAAAAAATATGTGAAAAAAAAACCAAAAAGTTCTGACAAATCATTTTTTTTCGTTCTTTTTATCTTGAAAACTACTGTCTAGATATATTTTAATAAAAAGCAACCAAAATATGGCGGACAAAACAAGTGTATAAAATTCTATGATCCAAAACCCGATTTTACCCTCCATTTTTCCCATACATTTTGCTCTATGGGTCTTTAGGTCGATGGGAGGAGGATGGATTAGGTCATCAAACTTTATCCGATCGGCCCCAAATTTTTTTTTTTTTTGAAAAATAGTATGTATATTCCTAAGGGGCCAGTCTATTGTACAGCCATATGTAATTATAATACAAATGGATTTAACTATCAAAAATAATCAGAAATGCAATTTATATAGCGATAAGGAATACATACATATGTACATTATACATACATACTGGTTTACACTTAGTTTAGACCAATAATATAATTAAATTATGACAATTGTGAAAAAAAGGTCAAAGCCATTTTATAGTTAAGCTAAATGACGTATACACTTTTGTTTGGACACGACTGTTACAGACAACAGCAGCAGGCAGCAGCAGCAACAACAACAACATATCGTGTAACGGCAAGATCGTCGCGTCTCGGCAGTTGACAGCGGTTGCGGTGGTGGTGGGGGTGGGGGGTATGTGTCGTGTGATAAGTTGTTGGATTGGGGACTGGATTGCAGCAACAAACATCACTGCAACTCCAATTTCAGCATAAACAAGACTGCATCAGCTGTTAATATATACAGTTATTTATAATGCGATCTTTACTTATGTACATTTGTATGTATGTGTGTAAAAAGCACGCAATCTGAGCTGTTGTTTATTTATTCTTCTGTCTGTTATGGTCGTTGTTGTTGTTGCCGTGTAGTTGTTGTTTAAGTGCTCTCATTTCGGGTTTAATTTTTTCTTTCTAGTGTTTGTTTGCAAGCGCGCCTTAACCCAAAAGTCAATAGAACTTTTGCGTGGCGTTATTATAATGTTCATCTACGCTTAAAAACAATAATGGACAACCGGTAGGTATTGCTCTTTGTCAATAGAAAAGCCAATCGCTAAATTCGGCAAAAAAGATCGCTGTTTCTCTCTCCCTCTCTTTGTCAAATTCACCGTTTGTTTATATTATCTCAGACGTGTGAAGCAATGACCGAAAGGCCACCCTCGTCATCCTTTCATAAAAATCCAATTGGTATCGCTCTTTAACTCTGTGTTTTTGTTTATTGCTCATAGAAAATAGAACTATGATTAACAATAAGCGTTATCAAAAACAAAACAAAAATCCAAACAGCTGATGAAACAACAACAATATCTTATCAGAGAAAATAACATGAAATTTATTGCGCTGTGACACTTCAACTGAGACGCTAGCAGCGGTTGCGCACAGTGGGACAAAATGACTCTCAATTTGTTGCAAAGTTTTGAAAAAATGAAGAAATTTTACAAATTAAACAAATGTGGTGTAAAAGTCATTCATTTCTTTAGCATGACAAAAATTGTTTACGGTTCAAAAATTTAAGGTTTGAGTTTTTGAACAAAGTTTTTGATGCTAGCCTTAAGCTAAGTTGACACAGGCAAATAATTTTTCAAATTGGAGAAGTTCTTTGCCATATTTGATCAAATTATTAGTGAATAGAACCATAGTTTATGATTGTAACGCTTAGAAGAAAGCATATCCGATCACATAAAGTATATATATACTTATATCATATAATCAGTGGTCGATTCTGCCAATCTGGCAGGCAATAAATGCAAATGTGCAATCTTGTAGATGTTTTTAATTTTCTTGAAAACTAGCATCCCGCCAATATTTATTCCAAATTTTCTATTCCGTATTGGTCTTAAGTCTTTATGTGTTTGTGAAAATAGTCCATTGTGAATCGTCCAGTGTCAAAATGATTTGCAACTTTCTGCAACTAGGTAAAATGTTCGTCTTGAGAAGTACACCCTTCTCGTGTATGAACCACAACAGAGAAAATTAGCGTAGGAATACGATAGAAGATTTAATGCACGCTTTATTACTGTCGTCCTACCTTCTAATATCGTCAATATCAAAAAGTACTTCATAGTGCTCATAAAATAAGGCCATATAACTTCTAAAAAATGTCTCCGATTTATTTTTATTATTAAAATTCGATTTTTACTTATATTTATATCGACGTAAATAATTTAGTTTAGTTTTCGAGCTACGCATACAAAAATATGGAATTCGCGACTTTCAAATTTGTAAATCTTCCCCCAAAGTGGGAAAATGAGCGTAAAACTGTTGTATGAAACTTTTTTGTTGCGCATGCGATTAAATTCCAATTTAGATTTAAAGCTTCACATAACAAAATATTAACGTGATTTCAAATTTTTGAAAAATCCGGAACAGGGGTAAATTTTCAAATTAAAAGTTTTCAAATTTGGGAAAATCTACACACACAAATACGAGCAAAGCCGTGGGTGTGAGCTAGTGTATAAATATTTATTTTATTTTTTTTTAACATTTTAACATTTTTGTCCCCACTGTGCGACAGCGCCAGCAGCATAAACAAAAATATACAAACAGCTGCGCGCAGCTCACTCACACAGACACACACACTACAGCTGGCTGTGTACAAACAAAAAACCAGTAAGGCCCTTGCCCCACCATACCCCCCACCGACCCATTTTATCAGCGACCATAAAAGTTCCTGCAGGCAAGAACAACAACAACGAAGTCAGCTGTGTTTGTGGACAAGCGAGAGCAAGAGAGGAAGAACTCTTACAGATCAGAGGAATGAACTTTAATACGCGCAACTATCTCGCTTGCTCCGCTGTGAAGTTGTTGCCCCCCCTTCACACTCCTTTTTTTTTTCTTTATACCAAAAGACGCAATTTGTTTAACAGCTCAACAAAACCAAAACAAAAAAAAAGAAAACACATCACAGAACACACACGCATAGAAAAAAAAACAGCTATCTATACACACACAGACACATGCATAAACATTTTGTTTTTGCAACTGCGTTGCAATTAATATAGCAGCAGTGCAAGAATGGTGTGGGGGGAGGGGAACCATAGATTTGCACAAGAACAAACAAATGTCATTACTTACTTTTTATTTAGTTGTTGGCTTTAGTTCTTATTGTTTTATGCACACACACACATCCTTACATAAAATTCGATTTTTCTTTAGATTTAGCTAGTTTTTTGTTGTGGTGCTGTTGTTGTTTTTGTTGTTTTTTTTGTTTTTCTCAGACAGTGTGTCAGTGTGACCGCAGAGCGACTAACGAATAAATATCGGCATTTTTGCATAGAGCAACACAACAAAAATACTAAAAATCACTGTGAATGCAAAAACAGTGACCAGACCTTGGTGAATACGACTATTTAAAATTTGATGTTAAGCGGGGCTTTGGATAACGATTACTAGAAATAATTAATAATCAATTTTAAGGTCACATGTATACAAAAAGCGTTCAAGAAAACAAATGTAAAATTAATTAAGTTTCAACCGAGTTGTGTCTGACTAATTGTAATTGTAAGAATGCCCGAAAATGTGTCATAAAGTCCAAATATTGAGATATCGGATGAAAATTTGGCACAGATAATGCTTAGACTAAGTCCTAGTTTCGAAAAAACGCCCACCCCTACCTCCCATACTAGCCCAAAGAGAAAATTAATTTATTCAAAATAAAGTGCTCTGCAACTTTTTCGGACCTAGAGCCAGCCAACTCACACTAATTAAACATTAGAAAGGTCGCCAAATAAATTACATATATATATTTAAAGATGAGGAAGGTAAAGATATTGGTTAGCTGCTCTCTCTTTCTACTTTTTGCATTCCTCTCTTGAATTTACTAACATCAACATATATTTCTATTTGAAACAGTACTTTGGTAAAAATTTTCAAAACGATTTGTATCGACTTATTTGGCATTACAGCCTATATTATTAAAGTCGCATTGGTCCTACTCAAGCGTAGAAATTTTTTTATTGTTGTTTACAGTTTAACAAAGTTCTATCAAACTATTTAGAATTATGAATTTAGATTACACAATAGACTATTCCTTACATTTAACAATGGGGAGTTTACTGAGAACAGATGATAGTACTTGTTGTAATTAAGACAGAGATTACGAAAGTTCATGATGAGCATAGTTTGTGAGGCAAGGATTTAATCAAATCGGGACATAATTTCTCGTTACCCCTGCCGGAACCGCAAAGTTTATAAGGCTAAGCAGAGCGCTTGATTCAACCTCACCTGACAGTAGCTTATGAAGGAAAAGCACACTAAGGTAGATCCTTCGATTATTCAGGGATGGAAGGTCCAATAAGCGTAGTCTATGCTCGTATGGTGGTAGATGCCCATTGGGATTCCAATTTAAGCTACGCAGGGCGAAAAGTAAGAACTGTTCGAATTGATCCTGATATTTTTGGTAGTGTGGAGACCAGACACATGAGCCATACTGAAGAATAGGTTTGACCAGAGAAACGTATAGTTGTTTGGTGACATAAGGGTCATTAAATTCTTTAGACCATCTTTTGATGAAGCCAAGAACTCCCATAGCTTTATTAGTAATAACCGATATATGACCATTGAAACATAACTTGGGCACGAATTGTATTCCCAAGTCGTCGACTTTATAGATGCGCTGAAGTGGCTTATCCTCAATCATGTAGTCATAGAGATAAGGCGTATTGCAATGAAAAGTTTAATATTTACATTTCTCATTGTTGATCGACAGACTGTTATTCATGCACCCATTATTGAGAGAGTTTAAGTCCCTTTGTAGGAGAAGAGAAGAAGACAGGCAAAGCTTAAGATCATCCGCATACATAACCACCTGAGAATAAGATAACGCGGACGTAATATCGTTTACAAATAAGTTAAAAAGCAAAGGTCCTAGATGACTGCCTTGGGAAACACCAGAGGATACACGAATGGATACAGAAAATAGCGAATTGAAGCTAACTCTCTGAGATCCAATTAAGAAGCTTAGAAGCTTCTGTATAAGTAGCTCATGATTAACGGAATCGAAAGCCTTGCTGAAATCTGTATATATCACATCCGTTTGCTTGTTTACGAACCCCATATTAACAAGAGATGTAAACTCTATCAAGTTGGTGTTGACCGATCGCTTTTTCATAAATCCGTGTTGTGATGGAGATATTAATGAGCGACAGAAATGATGTAATTGAGATAAAATTACCGAGAACTTGGAAATGCCTCTGTAGTTTGATACTACTGACTTTGGTCCTTTTTTGTGAATAGGAATAATGTATGACTCCTTCCAGTAGTTAGGAAAATCACCAAGAGTTTTAGAAGGGGCAAGAGTCACACAGAGTCAACATAATATTTAAGCACACAGCTTGGAACATTGTCAGGATCGGGACTGAAGCATGATTCCACCGATCTTAGACTAAATAATAGACTCTCAGAGTCCAAAACGGAGAACAAATGCAGCTGGCATGTGCAATCGAATACGGATACGGCCGCCCAAGATCAAGAGATGAGAAGGAATAGTTGGCAATATCCATATCGTTGTCAGCAGTTGTGTTGTCCAAGAAACGAGAAGACTAGCCTTTTGAATTGACAAACCTATAAAAGTTTTTAGGGTCTTGCTGAAAGCTTAATTTGCAGTTAACCAAATAATCCTGGTAGCACTCGGAATTGAGACTCATGTATTTGGAATGAGCATCTGAGTATTTAGAGTTATCTATTTGGGAACCAGATCTCTTGAATTGTTTTTGATGTTTTTATGATTGGACATAAGGCACTCCGTTTAGAAGAAGGACATAATTGAGGAACAATTTCCTGATGCAACTCAAATGGAAGAAGAATATCAAGAGAACATTGGGTCGGCAGCGGTAAATTGTGATGTTCAGAAGTTTAAGTGGAATGAATGAAAATAATATATTTTAATTTGCCCCTTTGTCGAAGTACCAGAATAAAGTGATTTCATAGCCTCCATAGCTTTGTTGCAAATGTACAAAATGAAAAAAATTAAGAAAATAATAAATTGCACCTCCTCTCGAAAGCGAGAGCTAAGATGGAATGAATGAAAAATGTTTGAATGTTGCCCAAGTCAAAAAATGGTTCATATCGAGGCCTACTACAACTGACAAATTATTTAGTAGAATTTCTAGCTCTAAGCAAGCCATGCTCCGTTTTGCGTTGAAAATTCTGTAATTGATATTGTACAATTACGTAATAAATAGACATCGGATTTTATGTACTTTTTTAAATGAAGGTTGATTGAGGTGAAAATTTGGATTTATACTAATTAAATAACCCACTTTCCATTGGAAACTGCATATTCAATATATGCAAATTTTGCATATTTTAAATATGTAAAATATGTAAACAAATATGCAAAATATGCACTAAATATGTAAAATATGTAATAAATATGTAAAATATGTAAATGTATAAAAAATGTATAAAAATTGAGAAATTTGCAAAAATTCTTATTCTTGAGCTTAGATTATTGTTAAAAATATAAAGATGGCATATATAGACGGTTAAATGGGAGTTGTAGACCGAGCAAATGAAAGGTGTGCCTTGGAAGTTCTAAAATATGGGGAAATTTCTAAATTGTTCATTAATTTCAGATTTTTATGAAGATTTTATGGACGGCTAAAGTACACGGATAAATAAAGAAGATGTGGAATAAATGGTCAAAAAATCGCGAAATTTCAAAAATTCACATTTGAATTTAGATTATCATAAAGAAGGGTAAACCGGCTGGTAAATAGGAGGAGTATATCAAATGGTCAAGGAAATCGCGAAATTTGCAAAATTTTTTAACGACCTAAGATAACTATGAAGGTTGGATAGATGGCAATTGAAGACGCGTATATAAGAGGCTTAGACCAAAAACCGCGAAATTTGTCAAATTTTCATTTGACTATTTAAAACTCCAACTCCAGAATTAAATAGTAATCCCTTCCTGTCATGTGAATGCTGAGAATATACCTCTCCCGCACAACTACATTGTGAACTTTGGGTCTAGGGATATTTCCGTCCCGCGCCCATTTCTAGAAAATATATGAGTATGAAAAGTATGAGAAAATATATGAAAATATATATAAATACATTTCACAGAAATTCCGAAATTTAAAGCCACAATATTTTTTTATAAATCTTCCACACCTTGTTGAGGCAACTTGACCTCATGGCAGCCATTCTTCAATTAATATTCAATTCAAATTTGGTTTCCCCTTTTTTTCCCCCACCCCCTCTTCCCACGCACCCTTCACTCTTCCCCCCCTCTTCTACTGTTCCTCACTCTAAGCCCACTGTTCCCCCCTCTTCACCTTCCCATTCCACCTCTTTCCCGCCGCACCCCTTGTCCATCCCACTCCACACACCCGCAAAACATACAACCCACGTGCAGCATGCACACTCACACCCATCATACAACTACATATCTCAGGTATGGCGCTCAGCCAACATTTTTAACTAGGCGCTTTTGCTTAGAGCGCGAGTGAGAGTAAACGACACACATTCACTCAAATAAGGTATGCGTGTAGAACAAAAAACCCATGCAGAAACAACAATAACAGAAATGTCGTGAGAACATTTGAGAGCGTAACTCTTATCCCTTTGTGACTGTTGTTGGTTTCATTTATGTATGGAGACAATAAATACCAGTTACAGTGAAAGTAGAGAGTTATATACAGACAACGTTGTCTTCCTGTATTTCAAAACAGTTTGATTCCAATTCTTTTAGCCATTTTTGAATCAAACATGTTTTTGTATCGCTTATTTTCGGCATTTTAATTAATTAAAAGTTGAATTGATGAAGTTGATTTACAAAGTGAAACGGATTTGCAACAAAATCAGAAAATGGTGAGCACAGAATCACAAAAAGAACACATTAACCCTGGCCTACTAGGATAATAATGTATCTGAAATATGTCATTTCATAAAAAAATATGTTTTTTTACATATTTTACATATTCTGCATATTTTGCATATTTTTTTATGCAAATATGCAATTTATGCAAAATGGTTTTTAGCGGAATTAGATCGTTTTTTAATAAAAATAAGATGTGTGCAATCAGAACTTAAATCGCACATGCGGTTCAAAATATGCAAATATGCAAAATCCGATGTCTAATTATAATACACACACTCATACATACATATTGTGTATTATTAATTTTTTATAATTTTCAGATTAAAATGGAAGACATCCAACTCTATGAGCTGATACAAAAACTAAACATTGAAAAATTGGAGTAAGAAAAGTTAATTGGTAAGTTTTGTTTTGAAATAATTATTTTTCTCAATATATTAATTTTACAATTTTTCTAGAGTGTGGATTTAACTTCGACCGCCTTTATTACATTTCTTCCAGCGACAAAGAGCAGATTTTTCCAGAAAGATAATTGTCATAATAATTGTAAGATGTATTATAAAAATACTGCTGTGATATTATTAAAATAAAGCATTGGTATTGCAATAATACCCTTTTGATATTTTAAAAATATTTCTTTGTTACTTAAACCAGGTCCTTCAGGTAATTTGAAAATATAGCTTTGATACTATAATAATATATCATTGATATTAACCAATATCAAATTATTGATCTGAAAAAATATCACTTTGATGTGTTCGAAATGTCAAAGTGATATGTATGAACATATCATCTGGGTATTTTTCAGATAAAGGCCGATTTGATACTACAAAATATCAGATTGATACTAAATATCGTGATCGTTTTTTTCTGTGTGAATATATTTAATACATTATACATTTTTTTTGAACCGAATCCTTTTAAACTTTTTTTTTGCTCTGTTTCAGTTTCTGGTGTTAATCATTTTTCTGCTCCGGTTCAGGTTCAGATCGGATTTCCCTAAAATCACCGAGTCTCCCACTTCGGAGCTGTTCGACTCCGAGCCGGTTTGCAGTCCAGTTTTTTTCCGGTCATTATATTGAGATAGTTATTAAAGATCTTAAGAAATTGACGTAAATGATTGTTTGAACCGAACCTTTTCTTTGTCTACAGCGGATTCGGTTCGGAACCGGTTCTTTGAGGTTGTATTTAACCCAACCTAATAAAAAGCCAGGGCTTGGATGCACAGTTACATTTTAAATTTCTCCATTTGCGCGCGTTCCACGCCCACATATTTGCGCTCTGTGGCAGCACTGTTATCGAACTGGATTATCGATTTGTCAGCTCGTCTGTCATATCTAGTTTATAAATGATAACAACAACAAAATCGACAAAAATAAATTAACATTTAACAAACACACACAGAGTAAGCGCGCATAGTAATTTGTTGGAATCAGCAGTGTGACCACCCCCCCCCTCCCGCTCGGCTGGCACCAGCAGCAGCAGCGGTGGCCTTCAAGTAGCAGCAGCAGCACCACACACCTTGCAGTTATTGTTTGCTCGCGTTTTTTTCATTTCTTATTGACCAGCCAATTGCCAATACGACGATTTCTGATTGGGATTTCGACTTCTTTGTTTTTGTGACTGGCCATGCTGTGGACGGTGCACTTGGACGGAGGACCTCAGCGGGTCAATCATGCAGCCGTGGGTGTGGGCGATTTCATCTATAGCTTTGGTGGCTACTGCACGGGCTACGATTATCGTTTCAATGAGCCCATGGATGTACATGTCCTGAATGCGCACACGATGCGCTGGAGTTTGGTGCCGCCACAGTTGGATGCGGATGGTGTGACCCTGGAGTATCCATTGGTGCCATTTCAGCGCTATGGCCACACGGTGGTGGCCTACCGCGACAGGATCTACATCTGGGGCGGACGAAACGATGAGAATCTGTGCAATGTGCTGTACTGCTTTGATCCCAAGACCGCACGCTGGAGTCGCCCCGATGTGAGTGGCTGCTTGCCCGGGGCCAGGGATGGCCATTCCGCCTGCGTTATAGGCCAGAGCATGTACATCTTCGGCGGCTTCGTGGATGAGATCAATGAGTTCAGCAGCGATGTGCATTCGCTGAATCTGGAGACCATGGAGTGGCGCTATGTGCAGACCTTTGGTGTGCCACCCAGCTACAGGGATTTTCATGCGGCCGTGGCCTACGATCAGGAGCGCATGTATATCTTTGGCGGGCGTGGAGATAAGCACAGTCCCTACCATAGCCAGGAGGAGACCTATTGCCATGAGATTGTGTATCTGGATATGAAGACCAAAGTGTGGCATCGTCCGTTCACCGCGGGGAAGGTGCCCGTGGGCAGGCGCAGTCACAGCATGTTTGTCTACAACAAACTCATTTTCGTTTTTGGCGGCTACAATGGTCTACTGGATCAGCACTTCAACGATCTGTACACCTTTGATCCCGGTACCAGGGTATGGAATCTGATACGTGCCCATGGCAAACCACCCACAGCACGCAGGCGGCAGTGCGCCCTGGTGATGGGCAACCGCATGTTTCTATTTGGCGGCACCAGTCCCAGAGTGGGCAGCAACCCGCCAGCGGCACAGACCACAGGTGCGGCTGATGCAATTGCACCGGTGACTCTCATAGACTACAGTGATCTGCATGTGTTGGACTTTGAGCCCACCCTGAAAACGCTGGCCACCATGATTGTGCTCAAACATCAGCTGGATATCTCCGGCTTGCCGCGTTCCTTTCGTGCCGATCTCCAGATGCTCACCCAGCCAAACAGTATTAGTCGGCCCATCAATCAGGCCGGCTAGCGTCTGCCCAGTGTCCTAATCCTATATACCTTAACCTGTTGTAATCTTGTCGACTGCCACAAAACAAACTACCAGGGTTCGTATACAAAACAAAAGTACCGAACACAACAAGTACCGTGCTCAGACAAGTACGGTACATGTTTCGAAACACACAAAAGTACGGTAAACAATTATTAAAAGCCCCGAACGAAAACAACCAGGGACCGTAATCATGATAAGTTTTCAAATAAAACTAACTCCTTAATGATTATTTTTAATTTTTTTTTTCAATTGCTCACACAATGATGATTATTTTTAAGTAATATTTTTAAAACTCAAAAATAATGATTATTGCATGCGTTTTATTTTTTTGCTTAAAAGAAATGACGACTTTATCATACAAAATATGGAAAGTCGAAAACATAAAATGCAATTTTTTAGTTTATTTATAATTTTACATTGTAAGTAAACTGTTTTTAAAATTTAAAAAAAAAAATAAGAAAAAATGCAATTTTGAGCAAAAATCTGAGATTAAAACAGTAACCGAAACCATATGCTTATTATTAACCAAAATTAGCAGTTTAAAAACCCAAAACCCTAACCGTTTTCGAAAAAACATTTTTGTTTTTGTTCACTTTAAACTCTCTGAACTAACCTTAGTACCAGCATACATAGAACAGAGCACGGAATTATATTATATACTTACAGTCCGTGCAGCAAAAACCAGCCACAGTTTCATATTGTACAAGTGCATCGAAAAAAGATAAGAGTCATTATTAGAAAACCATGTGGTCGTGTGCAGTATTTATGCGGATCCAAGGATAAGAAGAGTTCTGCAACAAAATCGCTAGATCCAAACTTAAGCTACTTTCATCGCAAAGTTACAGTTTGGAGCAAATTGTAAATAAATATTCAATTACTGTCTTATACAACCGAATATGATATTTTAGTTTTCATTTTTTTTTTCTTTATTAGATTAATTCCCTCCTTAAGTGAAGCACAAATAGCTTGCAGGCATCCTCATCGTCTTTGGCAGTAAATACAGAGGAGTTGCATGACACAAATACTTGCTCCCTCTTGAACGAGTTCCTTGATTCTATTGAGTTTGTGTATTAATCTGGTTATTATCCACTCCGCCCAAATAATAATTTTTTTCATATTTAGTTTTGTTTAGTTTTAATTCCGCAAAGAAACTTTAAAAATACTCAACAAACGCTGACCACAGTCAGTGCCCAAATTTGTATCAACTAGCCAAAGTTGCTCATTCAGGTCCTGCAAGCAAATGTGAATGAGATCACAACTGAGTCTTGGCAAAAACTACTTTTTGTTAAACTAAACACAATAAATAATAAAATAAAAATGTTATTAACTCAAAACTGCATTTTATGTGTTCGTCTTGGTTCATTTATTAAGATTATACATCAATCTTTCCAAAATTCCTTATGATAATGTCGTAATTTCTTGTTGAGTTTTATTTTTAAGTAAAATGTATATGGGGTTTACTGGATGGTTGTTTGAAGTGTGAACAGCAAAACAAGTCCGCTGATGAGAGAATTTGCTTATTCTTCCAATACCCAATACATACCCAATTGCAATTCCAAACTGTTGTAATTAATATCCGTTGATTTGTGTTGGTTATAAAGATTTATACTCAACCATAGACCTCGAGCTAGCCAGATGTAACTTTGACTTTAAGCAAAGTAAATAAAACTCAAGCAATAATCATTAATTGTTGAGTTTTAATAATCACAAATGGGCAATAATCATTAATTGTTGAGTTTTAAAAATATTACTTAAAAATAATCATTACCAATTAAAACTTACAAAATAAAAATCATAGTGGATTTGCATAGATTATCCAAAAATAACCATTCTGGGATAATACTTTTTCTTCTAAGGCTTTTTTGAAAATATAGATAATCATCATTATTTACGGTCCCTGAAAAAAATAAGTACGGTACAGCGGTAAAAATATGTGCCGAACATTTCTAAGTTCAGCACTTGTGCGTACTAAACATTTTGAGTTTCGTACAGTTAAAAACAAAATGATTTTTAGTTAAGTATTTAAGCCTATTTACCGTGACTAAAGACTTATTAAATCGCGAAAAAAAAATGCCAAAGAGGATAAAACAAAATAATCATGAAAAAAGGTAATGCCAATTAAGAGGATAATCATGCCAGGATCAATGCAAACACAATTTACAGCCAAGGCATCTCCATGGTAACAAAACCGCTAAATGCTTAAGAAACTGCTTTTCAAAACCACAAATGATCACACATAACTGCATTGCCATGGTTTTAACAATACTGAACCGCGATAAATACCATGGATGACTAATGGTAAAGAATATAACCAATATCTTTAATGACTGATTCATTCGCATTCTCTTTGAAGACGGACGAATCTTCCGGACCAGAACCGGAACCGTATACCGAAAAGAACCGATAAAAACATAGAACCGGAACTGAAACCGATACTTGAAATTCATTGTGTACCGGTATACAAGTACTGATATTTTTGGAACCTAAAAGACCGAAAAGAACCTAAACATTGTACCGGTACAGTTTCGGTTCTGAGTGTAACGACTCGACTTCAAAGCTGATACTTAGTTTTGGGGGACTTTTCAGCAATTTTCAACAAAAAGGAGTCTGGTCTTTCAAAACTTTTGTATTGTAAAATAGAAAAACACAGGCCCACATTATAATGTCATGCTAATGCTAACCTCGAAACTGAAAAGTACTTGTGTTATCCATTTCTGTTCAACTTAAAACTTAATGAGGAAAGCAGCACAAATACTTTAGAAGCAGGACACTACAAATAGTTCAGTATTTTCACAAAACTAATTATTTAGTGGCATCTAACGTGATCAATTTTTCTGAGCTTAAAACGTTTTCCAAATTGAAGTCTTTGGAATTATTTGAAAATTACCGCCAAGATGTATAAATGTATCGATATTTAAGTGTTAAGGTATTAGTAAAAAATCGAATAATGGTCTCACTCTATAGAGAATGGACGATGACGAAACCGAGAGTAGATCGCAGTAGACAGTAGAAGATGGACGAAGACAGCAGTTGTAATTAAAATGACGAGCAGACAGACAGATAAAAAGAAAAATCCATATCGACAAACCGTGAAGAGGAAAAACACGTATAGAGACATTGAAAATGGAAAACCGTGTTTAAATAGTGAAACCTGCAAAAACTCTCGTTTATAAAAATAAAGAAAACTCTACAAAGTTTGCACAATTGTGTGGCCTTTGAGAAGGGCAAGTAAGCGTATAAATTTTATTAAATCTTCGATAAGAAATCGAATGAATGCATAACCAATGACCGCTCCTTTCTTCATATTTTACCGGTTCATACCGGTACGTACCGGTATACCGAAATAAGAAAGCAGGTACCGGTACGGAACCGAATACCGAAATATTATTAGAACCAAAACAGAACCTTTAACCGAAACACAAGTTTCGGTACGTACCAGAACTGGAACCGGAAACGAAATTTAATTCGGTTTGATTCCCTGCTCTGTACCACATGTACACAGAGTATATTAAGTTTGTGCAAAAGGATGTAACAGCCAGAAGGAATCATCTCCGACCCTATAAAGTAAATATATTCTTGATCAGCATCAACAGCCGAGTCGATATAGCCATGTCCGTCTGTCTGATTGTCCGTCCGTCCGTATGAACGAAGAGATTGTAAGAGATAGAGATTTGACATGTATGGGACATATATTTCTTATACTTGCAGGCAGACCAATTTTATTTTCAATTTTTGCCAAGCCCCCTCCCGCCCCCGCAATTTCGAAAAAACGTCATATCTCCCACAGTTTTGATGATAGATTGTTCGTACCTTCTGAAGATTTATAGTAATCGATTTGCTGAAGAAATGATAAAGATCGGATAAAGGATATTCAAGTTATGAGCAAAAAACGGCCAGTTAACATCCCTCACCCCCTACCCATAACCACAGCATAGTGAGAGAGAGAGAGAGAGAAACTTCCCTGCAGTGAAATTGTCTGCAATAAAAAACTGTCCTACACCTAGTTGGAATGCAAGTGGAATTTAACTGGTAGCAAATTAGCTAGATGCAGGTGAGTTGGACAACAACAAATAGTAGCTTCCGAAGAAATGTTCGTTTGAAATACTTATTTGAGCTAGTTGCAGTCCAAATGAAATTTAACTGGTCGCAAACGAATTGGTGATGAGTGAGTTGACCGACAGATTTCAATATACTGTTACACACAATGGTGAACTGGTATTGCACTGGTCGCAAATGGCTGCTGCCGGGGACAATCGTCAACTGCCTATGACATGCCTGTGTAAAATGGACGACTTCAATGCATTGGCCGTGTTCAGCAGAACAACTTGCTCCCTGATCAACTATAAATTTTCAATAATCCGCCTACTGAAGTAGATTGAAGCGGCATCATATTAGCCAATTTGAGGTATCATGTTACGGGAGCATGTATCAAAGAAATAGTACGCTACTTTAAAGTGATACTGCTCCCTCCAACAACAGAAACTATTCGATGCATAATTCTTTTCTGATAGCTGTTCAGGGATCAATTATTCTGCTGAGCACGCCCACTGATTTGGATAGGAAGTGCAACCAGTTGCAAGTCGCAAAAGCGACTGCTATATTTCTAGTTGTAAACTAGACACTTTCCCTGCAGGGTTAGAGATGAGCGCGTATAACTCGTGAGCAAACGCGAGCTGCGACATTAAGGGTACAGAGTATTTTATAGTCGGGCTTGACCGACTTTCTTTCTCGTTTTTAACCTGCGCTTCTTTTAATTTCCTTGCCAGTGTCAAAATCGATTCTGCTTGTTTGTCTTGTACTTTTGAGTTCATGGGCTTATATATTTACAATAGCTTTCATTAAATTGGTTTGCTATTAGTTGTCTTTTGTGACCATGTTGTTGGCTTTGTGACCATATTATACATGTCAAATGTGCTGGTTACACTGCCAGGGTTAAAGACTGCATTGAGCTAGACAGTGGGCTGACCTGGAGTTGTGGGTCTTGCCGTGAAGTAGAAATGGACATGAGATTGTTTATGAGGCAGACTAGAGATGGTCATAAGCGTGTGTTTGCTAATCTTCGCAAAGTTGCCGATGAGTTTTTGACGCTTGATTCCCAATTCGCCAGTTTAAAACTGATGAATGATTCTCCCACGCGCAAAAAAACCATTCGCTCGGGTGTGCCTCGAGAGCAAAGTCCATCGCGGAGGAAAATTGGTACTGGAGATTTTACCACTATATACAGTGGCATCTCTGATACCAGTTTAGCGATATCAGATGTAGTGTCCGAAATGTTCGTCCAGGAGGTCCCTACCAGAGAACTGCAAAAATCACTTTTTTCTTCATTGACTCATGCACAAAAATTCTTTCACACAAATTAAATGAATCAACAAAACTCGGAGCTGAATATATTCAACTCACAACGCAATCGCATCGAACGGCTGAGCTAGAGTTATGTGATCCAACGTGTATGTTCATATTTATTCATCGAACAAAACTCAGTATTGAATATAATCAGATGCATACCGGCAAACGCATTGTGTGTTCGATCGAACAAAACTCAGAGTTGACTGCCAGAGCATTGCTCTCTCTCTCTCTGTTTCCATATCTGCCGGCAGCGCCTATGCGTCTTTGCAAGAGTTTATTCATACGAGGTGATTTTCGCTCACTCTAAACAATCGTCGTTGAGCCAAACGAACAATCAGCCGAACTGATTGGAATGAAGTCGAACATGATTATAATCAGAGTGCCAACAATTGGTTTGAATAAAACTCTGCTGCGAACATGTTGAGTATGCAAGTTTGATGAATAGAGCGCAAAGCCTGTTTATTCGGGTGTTGAACAATGTGGGAGCGTTTTGCAATCGAACGAAGCCGTTCTCTGGTCCCTACCCCCCCTATTTCGGTAAACATTACCGATGTAGCTGGGGAGTGCTCCAAAGCCTCTTATAGGTATTCCACCGAAGAAGCATATATTTGTTTCTCGGCTTGCCCCTGATCTCACATCTGACGATGTTAAAGCCTACATTCAGGCCAAAATTCAAGCCGCAGGTATTTTGGTGGATAAGTTTAAGTTCTCGTATGAAAGGGATGTTGCCTCTTTTAAAGTAAGTGTCACGGATAAAATTTTTCGAACAAATTGTTCAAAGCATTTCTGGCCGGAACATTTAATAATCGAAGAGTTTATTGCCTATATATTTGTCTTCTTTTTCTTCTAACCCGTCTTCTAAGCGTCAAAAAACTAGTGTCCTCCCTTCTGCTTGCCTATCAAGCGTGGTCTTAATTCTAAATTAGCTAAACTTTTTGTAGACAGTATATCTTTCGATTTTCATGTTCTAGTTTTCACCGAGACGTGGCTAAAATCTGACATCTCTGATTCAACAGTTTTTCCCACTGAATACACCACTTATAGATGCGATCGTTCTTCCCGCGTTGGGGGTGGGGTTTTAATTGCTGTGAATTCCGGCCTTTCGTCGGAGTTGACACGAATTTATAAGTATTAAAATAACTTTTTATACTTTTTCCGTCCTTATTACTTGTTTCACAATTTAGTCCTCTCACCGATCTCTCTGTTATTATCAAACAGTGACCTATTGATTGTTCTTGGAGACTTTAAATGGCCTGAAGTTATGTGGTCCACGAATATTGATTCAAATGCGCTTTTTCCTTCGAAGTCCCATGATTTTATCGATGGCCTATTTGAGTTGTCTTTGTCACAAGTCAATCCAATTCGCAACTCGATAAACAGAACTCTTGAATTGATATTTTTTGTTGGATCCCCCCCGGCAATGTTGCATCTAGAATTGTCCAGGTGGTTCTGCCTGAGGACCCTCTTTCATCCTATATTGGTACTTACCATTGAATTGTCCTCTCGGGTGTGCTCTGCTTCTGGAGATTCGACTGCTAAAAGCCGTTGATTTCAAAAAATATTGTTACTTTTTTATGATACCTTGTACTAACTTTTTTAGGTTTGTGTTCCACTTGAGCTTCCTCGCTGTACTGATAGGCAGACTTTGGATCACAAGAGAACTAATAAATTTGAAAAAACAAGAAGTTAAGGTATTTAAAAAAGTATAAAAATTCGAAAAAATCATTTGATTTCTCCCGTTATGTGGATGCTCGTTCTAGATTTAATGTGCTTAACGCACACGGCTATAAAGACGAGCTTAACCGTTGATACGTTTGTTAACTCTAAACGCAAATCTTCCACTATGCCCACTTCTGTGCGTTATGGTAATGCGAAAGCAAACACTGATCAGGCCATAGCCAATCTGTTTGCCGAGTTTTTTACGTAAACCTACTCGTCTTCTAGCTTCTTTGCGAATCAACCATACCCCTATCAGTTGAATGGGTCTAATTGTATTTTTACAGTTGTTTTCCAGAACAACTGGATCTCAAAAACAGAAGTCATTGTGGATGATGATAAGCCTGGCACCTCGGCGGCAGCAGCAAGCAAATATATAATATTATTAGCCAATCATCTTCACTTAATGCAAGTCTCAACAGCTCTTCAATCGAAAGAAATTGCAAGAATCTAAATATGGCGCATGCTTGGGCTTTGAGGAAGATATTTTAAAGTACTGGAAGTATCTTCAACACAAAGAGCCACAGCTGGCGAAAGTAGCTGAAGTAGCTTTGGCTGTGCCGGCCACTCAGGTGTCTGTGGAACGTGCATTCATTGCTTTACCAAATATTTGCACAAAATTGAGAAATAAGCTTAGTGCACTAGAAAATTGTAAAAACTTAACTCTTAATTGCTCAAAGACAAACAGCCATGTTGCTCAAGACATCCCACTTTCACTTTCGCAAAAGATTTACGATTTCAAACCGGTTTTCGACCAAAATTGGTCTCCAAATCGCTAAAATTGATCGAAAGTGAAAATGGGAGCCAGGCCGATAATCATTGAACTAATAAGCACAACATTACAATTGCAATTATTATTGAAAAACGAGAAGGCCAAGCTAACTTCGTCTGTGCCGAAGTTTTTATACCCTTGCAAATGCTGTTTTTGAAATGTCAGAGTTTAAGAACGCTTAAATAAAAATCAAAAAAACTTTTAACTAAAACTCATTTTTCGACAGATAAACATCTGATTTCGACCAAATTTTGCGAATCTTTTTGAAAACATATCCAATTAACAATCGCGGAGATTAAGAAAGATAAAATTGAAAACAGAAAAGTTTTTCTCACTAAGACACATATTCCGACCGATCGGTCCTATGGCAACCATAAGATATAGTCACCCGATGTCGATCAACTTTTTCCAATTAGTTTGAAAGCGTTTAATATTAAGAATCACCGACTTTAAGAACGATTTACTTGAAAACAAAAAAGTTTTTTTCACTAAGACCCATTTTCCGACCGGTCGGTCCTATGGCAGCTATATGATATAGTCATCTGATTTTGACAAAAACTTGCAAATCTGTTTAAAAGCATATAATATTTATTATCGCCGAGTTTTATGACGCTAGCATTGAAAACAAAAAAGTTTTTCCTACTAAGACCCATTTTCCGACCTATTGTTCCTATGACAGCTATAAGATATAGTCATCCGATCTTGACCAAAATTTGCAAATCTATTTGAAAGCATATAATATTAACAATGGCCGAGTTTAAGGCCGCTAACATTGAAAACAAAAAAGTTTTTCTCACTAAGACCCATTTTTTGACCGATGGTTCCTATGGCAGCTATAAGATATAGTCATCCGATCCGGTCGGTTCCGACATATTAGCAGCGTGCAGTAAAAAGAAGACTCTGCGCAAAATTTCAGCTCGATAGCTTTAAAACTGAGAGACTAGTTTGCGTAGAAACAGACGGACAGACAGACGGACAGACAGACAGACGGACAGACAGACGGACAGACAGACAGACGGACGGACAAAGCTCAATCGACTCAGCTCGTCGCCCTGATCAAGAATATATATAGTTTATGGGGTCGGAAATGAATATTTCTATGCGTTGCAAACTTCTGGGCAAAATTATAATACCCTTTGCAAGGGTATAACGAGTATGCATTACATCTGGCAGGCGCTTGTACTAGTTTACAAGCGAGAATGGTGGATTATGGTCATCCATGGTTCGGGGTTCAGTATTGTTCAAAACCATGGCAATGCAGTTATGTGTGATCATTTGTGGGCTTGAAAAGCAGTTTCTTTTTTTTTACCATGTTTTGTTACCATGGAGATCCCTTTGCTATAAATTGCGTCTTTGCATTGATCCTGGCATGATTTTCCTCTTAATTGACATTACCTTTTTTCATTATTCCTTTTTTTCACGGTAAATAGGTTTAAATAACTCACCTACCACAAAGTCTGTAATTAACATCGATTTACACTCCGCGTACTTAACTAAAAATCATTTTTGTTTTCTCAACTCACTCTCAAACTCACGAGTGCTGAACTCAGAAAAGTTCGGTACTTATTTTGAACGGTCAGTACGTAACGACGCTGTAGCGTACTTATTTTTTTTTGGCGTTCGGTGCTTGAAAAATTATTTACCCTACTTGTGTGTTTCGTACAGTACAAAACGAAACATGTACCGTACTTGTCTGAGTACGGTACTTTTTGTGTACCGAACATAAGTACGGTACTTTGAGAACTCTACAAACTACACAATGCAAAACGAAACAAAAACGGAGATTCAAATGAAACTGAGTCGGGGGAGACCATTCCGCTAGTCCAGTGTCATCCCATCCCCTCCCCCAAACAGTTCATAGCGCTCGAAATAGATACATGCTTTGGTACTTCGGTTAGCAGCAAAAAATATATATATATTAAAACTATATACAATAACAATGTATGATGATAAAAACAAACAAAAACACACACAAACTAACTAATTTAGAACTGTAGTTTATAAAACATTTATAAAAACACACACATAAAAAGAAAAACACAAGACAAACGATAAACCGAGTTCTTAATAAAAGTAATTGAAATTAGTTGGGTATATTTCATCCTTTCAAGAAGTACCACACGAAATATTGAAGCCTGCAAAAGGTTGTTTTTTTTTCGGATAGTTAAACCAAAGACCATAGAATTCACAAAGATGCATAAAGGCCATACAAGTGAATGTCAGGCAAAATTTTTAGCGTGGATTTTCGATGTGGATTTTCGATTTTACATTCGTATTCGTTTCTCTTCAGTTCTGCTTTGACGCAGTCTGCTCAGTTCCACGCATGATACAATAAGAAAGGTATGGCGTACTCTCAGTGCATTCTCAGCTCGGTTCAAAACATTTTACAGTGCAGTGACACTTGAAGCGACATACTAAATTTGTTTGTATGTGAGTCTTTCAATAGCCTTGTTCAGTAGAACCACTTGCTCCCTGATCAAGTATAAATTAGCGAGGCACTCGGAGAACACGGCGCTCAAAGTAAGGGAAAGAAATCGGGCACTTAAGGCAATAGCTGGAAGCTCCTGGAGGAAAGGAGAAGGTCACATACAAGGTCATAGGTGCGACTACGCGGCACCAGCATGGCAAGCAGCCATCACACACAACGGGAAAATTTCCAACGTGCCCAAAATGCTGCACTCCGTGCCATCACTGGATGTCACACTATGGCTCAAGTGGATCACCTACACGTGGAAACCCCCATGCGTGGTGTTCGCAACCACTACTGCAACATGATGAGCAAACAACTCCTTGTAAATGGTCTGCAGGCAGAACATCCCAATCATCCGGCCCTACAAGTCCCACAGCCCCCACGAACTAGCAGACAGGATCTGAGAACCCACCTGTCGGATGTGCTCACCTTCAACGCAAACTCCACCACAATAACGAAAACAGAGGCTATCACTGCGAGAAAAGCCATCCACCAGAGTACAGCGGCTGAAGCGATAAGCTGAAAAATCTATACCCAGAAGCATGCGGACAACATTGGCACAATTTCGCTCAGAGTACTCTGCAACGCTAAATAGCTACCTAGCAAGGATCAATCAGGCAGTGATCGATGAGTGTCCCAACTGCGGGCAATCGCCGCACGACAGAAGCCACCTCTTCCACTGCCCAGCTGACCCAACACAACTCGCACCACTCCACCTCTGAACAAATCCCGTAAAAGTAGCAAGATGTCTCGGACTGGACCTGGAAGACTCAAAATCGACAACTTAAACCGCCCCTTCTCTTTTCAAAATTTCTCTACTCGAAACTTCTTCTACATTCCCAACAACATATAAGTACCTACTAATATCTACTTGTTGTAGTAACCCGAATCGAACATAATTAACATCTACGATGAAATAGAGTTTAATACATTTTACTTTACTTAATGTTACCCGTCCGCACGGTACTGTCTATCCATAATTCTTAACCCACAGCACTCGTATAGCCTCGCACAGTCAGATACCCATTGATGATATCCGAGGGCATATGCTGCATGGACGCATATTCCTCGGCATTGGCATAACGCAGTTTTGTGTGTGGATCGGCATATGGAGCTGGTAAACCACTTATATCCGAGTACTTCTTGGCCGGCACCAGCGAGGGCGGTGCATTCAGCGTGAAATCTAGCAAGGACAAGGGCAAGGTTTCAATTATAATTAATAGTAGAAAAAACAAAACGTGACGACGAATGAGTGAGAAAGAGAGGGCGTGCACTTACAAGTGGGCCGGTCTGCTGGTAGCTTTTGATTGCGTTCCATGTTGCTGATTTGGCGCAGTGGGCGATAGACACAGTTTTTGGGAAAGGCAAAGGGACGCTTAAATGAACGCTTGGGTTTGGGCAGGGGTTCCATTTTTGTATAATTTCATTCAAATAAACAAATACCAGTTGTGGCTATTAGAGATGGGAATGTATTGTCTATCGATAAGCATCCAAACTGCCTATGGAGCGCCGAATCGTTGGTACGTGGCAACTCTCCACATTCAACAACAAATCGGTTAAACTGGCAACCCTGCGCGCTGCGATGCGCCGTCACCACGAAAAATCTGTTTGTTGTTGTTTTTCTTGTTTGCTGGAAAATTTAGAAATTAAATAAATTGAATAAAAACCAATATTACAAAATGGCGCGCAATGCAGCCGTTGCCCAAACGCCCAAATCGACAGCCTCGGCACAGCCGGCTTCAGCTGCAGCTGCAGCCGCCGCAGCAGCAGCGGCCGCTGCCAGCGCCAAACAGAAGCAGCAGCAACGTAGCACAAGATTCAATCTCTCCTCCAAGCTAATGCTGGACAAATGGAAAACTTTGATAGGCTGCATCTGCCTGGCCATAGCCTCGTACTTTGGTTATCTGGGTTACCTAGAGACGAGGGTGAATACACCATTCGATAACCTGAAGATGGTAACGCAAACTGGTTTGGATGATCCCGAAAGATATTGGGGCTCGTATCGGCCCATCACCTATTTCGGTATGAAGACGCGAGATCCCCACTCCCTGGTCATGGGTCTGATGTGGTATACGCCAAGTAATCTGGGCCATGGTGGCCAGGGTATACGCCATTGGTGTGAGCAAGGCGATCGGCTGGATGGCTTCGGGTGGACACATCACGATGGGCGTACATTTGGTGTGCAAGAGATCCAAGACTTGCCCTTTGAGTTGAAAACTTCGTTTGTCAAATATCCCGAGGGCAAGCAGTATGGTGGAGACTGGACTGCCAGGATTTCGGTAAGGAATACCACAAGAGCCTGGGATAAGAGCATATCACTGATATGGTATGTGGCGCTGGACGAGCGCACCAATGGGCATATCAAATATGTGTCGGATGAGAAAAGTCCCGAAGCGGGTGTCTATGGTGAGACCCAGGGCTTGGGCGAGTTTCAGGTGAGTTGGGGGCCCCCACAACTAGCTTAGCACGCGACTTCTAAACTCGTATCCCATCACCAGGTGCGTTTCCAAGCGGTCAAGGGAAAGGTTTTGCACAAATCATATCTCAGCACGGTGGCTCCTTCGCTCAGTCGCCTCAAGGAGACGCTGGTCTCACATTTTCGCGCCTTTGCCGATAAGCGTGGACAGCGATTCATTGGCCTACCCGGCGAAATTGTCTCCCAGAATGGTTTGCCCTCCACGAATCCCGAGCCCAACTTTATAGCCATACAAATCACCGCCGAAGTGGACTTTACTTTGGATATTACCTATCAGTCGACTTCTGGTTTTGCTCTGGGTCAATCCATAACCAAGCCACCCACAGGACGCGCTTTCACCGAGTCCCTGCAGGCCAAGATTAAACAATTTGAAGAGCGTTTCGAGCAAATCTTTCAGCTGAGGAGCAAAGGGTACTCCCAGGATGAGGTGAATATGGCAAGGAATGCTTTGAGTAACATGATTGGGGGCATTGGCTACTTCTATGGCTCGAGTAGGGTACAATCCTTGTACACCAAGAATCCGGTGCCCTATTGGAAGGCACCGCTTTATACGGCTGTGCCGTCGCGCAGCTTCTTTCCGCGTGGTTTCCTCTGGGACGAGGGTTTCCATGGCCTGTTGATCAGCTCGTGGGATGTGGATATTGAATTGGATATAATAAGTCATTGGTTTGATTTGCTTAATGTGGAGGGCTGGATACCCAGAGAGCAAATTCTGGGAGTGGAGGCACTGGCCAAGGTGCCGGAAGAGTTTGTGACCCAAAGGAATAGCAATGCCAATCCGCCGACCTTCTTTTTGACCCTGAAGAAACTGTTGACCAGACATCGCGAGGATTTGGGCAAAAAGGGACATCTGGCTACACTGGAGCGACTCTACCCCAGACTGCAGGCCTGGTTCAATTGGTTTAACACCACGCAAAGGGGTAAGTTCCCATAACTATGGCCCTCTCTTTCTAAAACATGTTCTCTATCTATCTCTCTCGCTTTTAGGCGACCTTTTGGGCACTTATTTATGGCGTGGACGTAATGCCACCACCCAACGTGAACTTAATCCCAAAAGTCTTTCCTCCGGCTTGGATGATTACCCACGCGCCTCCCATCCCACCGAACGGGAGCGTCATGTGGATCTACGCTGTTGGATTGCCTTGGCGGCCAGTGTAATGGCCGAGCTCTCCTCCCTGTTGGGCAAAGATGATGTCAAATACTATGAAACGGCCTCGTATCTCACAGACAATGATCTCTTGAACCAAATGCATTTGGATCCGTATACCAAACGTTATGCCGATTGGGGTCTACACACGGACAAGGTGATACTAAAGCATGCGCCCACTTTGACACCACCGCCCCGTGGCGGTGGCCATCATCCTCAACCCGAGATGCAACGTTTGACCCTGGAGCTGCCGGAATATAAATTCGTGGACACCACTTTCGGTTATGTCAATCTGTTTCCCCTACTACTGGAACAGCTCGAACATGATTCTCCCTATCTAACACAAATGCTGAACGATTTGCGTGATCCTAAGCAACTTTGGAGCCAATTTGGTTTGCGTTCACTGTCCAAAGATTCACCGTTGTATATGAAACGAAATACAGAGCATGATCCTCCATATTGGCGTGGTCCCATCTGGATAAATATCAACTATTTGGCCGTTAAGGCTTTACATCATTATGGCAAGATTCAAGGACCCAATGCGGCATTGGCACGAGAGATTTACTCAGAGTTGCGCGAGAATCTGGTGCGAAACATATTGCGACAATATCAACGCAGTGGTTATCTCTGGGAGCAGTATGATGACACCACTGGCGAGGGTAAAGGCTGTAATCCGTTCACCGGCTGGACGGGACTTGTGGTGTTGCTCATGGCTGAAAAGTTTTAGATAACTTTTTGGCAATTCCTTAACAAGGAGTTTTCTGAGACGGAGAAACTTCTTGAAATACACAAACAAACAAAAAAACAAAAAGCTGTACAAATTTCCAAATAAAATCTGACAAAACTTAATTATAGCATTAAATAGACGAATTTTAAAATGATTAAACAAAATGACTTTTTAATTAATGAAATTTTTTGAGATGGAACGGAAAATCTCTCGGAAGATAGGTTTGAATGGAAGTTGCCCACACGTAGCGAACAACATGAAATACAATAATTTGGATTTTATGCGAGCATTGAAGTAGTTAGTGGATAATGGGGTAGTAGGAGATGGACGCTGACCGATGGACAGAGATTGATAATGTTATTAGAAATTGTGTAAGTAAAGACCGGAAAACCCCGAAGAGTCGGTGGTTTTCACATCATATGAAATTGAAATGTTCCATTTGGATTTAAGCCCGTGCAGTTAATATTTATTGCTAATAAAAATTGATGACTCATGCTTTTTAAATTAAAAGTTCCTTTTTTGTACCTTTACCTTTAACTAGGTGCTGGAAATTCCGGATACCTTGTAACTTACCTAGATATATTTTTATACTCTGTACCAAAGGTACACAGAGTATATTAAGTTTGTGCAAAAGTATGTAACACCCAGAAGGAATCATCTCCGACCCTATAAAGTATATATATTCTTGATCAGCATCAACAGCCGTGTCGATATAGCCATGTCCGTCCGTACGTATGAACGAAGATATCTCAGAGATGGTAAGAGATAGAGGTTTGACATGTATGGAACATATTTTTCTTAAACTTGCAGGCAGATCAAGTTTGTTTTCAATTATTCCACGCCCCCTCCCGCCCCCGAAATTGTGATAAAACGTCATATCTAACACAGTTTTGATGATAGATTGTTCGTACCTTCAAGAGATATCTAGTAATCAAAATTATTTATCGATTTGCTGAAGGAATGATAAAGATCGGATGGACGATACTCAAGTTATGAGCAAAAAACTGCCAGTTAACAAACCCCCACCAATAACACTAGTTTACAGCCAAAAGGACCCATTTCTACTGAAACTATTGTTAAGTGTACTTTGGATTGGTGATCTCAAAAATCGATTTCAAAACTTTTTCATGGCAACGTTTTTTAAATACGAATTTTTTTCATTTTTTTCGGTAGGTGCACTAACATTTTAAGCCATATCTCACTGCATAACCGTCGGATGAAGTCAAACAATATATGAATCGAAAGGTAATTGAATTGTCAATAGTCGCACACAACATTATTTTCGGTTAAGTAGTTTAAATACAATAATAAAAAATATTTCAAAAAAATCGATTTTTTGCTCGAAAACGCAATAAATTTCGTATCCAAACGCCTAGGAAAAATATTTAAAAATTCAAACAAAATTTTTTTTTATTTTTTCTACCTAAGAATCGCACTTCTGCGAAGAAAATAGGATATCGATGAACAAAATACACTTGGCCCTCGCTTAACACGGACTCGTTTAGCACGAACTCGGTCTTACACGGTTACAAATTTGCTACCTTCCTCCTTTTAACACGCTGAAAACCTCGTTCTTACACGATTGCAAAATATCGCAAAAAGTTGGTGCAAAAAGTTGGTACAGCTTGATTAAATCAAAAAGTTAATAAATAAAATATATAAATTTCAGCTTTTACAATGGCAGAAAGAAAGAACAGAGCTTCTTTAAGACGAAAAGTCATTTCTATAGAAACAAAAATACAAATTCTGAACAGCTTAGACAATGGGCAAACTGCCACGGAAATTGCAAGAAGCCTTGACTTGAATGAGGCAACAGTTCGCACTATCAAAAAAATGAAACTGAAATACGACGTTCAGAAAGGATTGGGTCATCTATATCTACAGAATTTACCAGTAGAGCACGTGCACCTATTTTGGAGAAAATGGAAATAGTACTTAGCATTCGGATTGAAGATAGCTACAAAAAAAAGATCACTTTAAGCCAGCGGATCATTCAGAACAAGGCACTCAGGATTTATGAGCTGCTCAAGCAAAATGGAGAGCCCTCTTCCAGCATAGATTTCGTTGCTAGTAATGGATGGTTCGAGAAATTTAAAAAAAGATTCTCCATTCATAGCCTCAAATTTAAGGGCGAAGCGGCATCGGCCGATGATGGAGCTGCTACCACATACCCAGAAGAAATTCAGGGGTTCATTAAAGAAGAGGAATTCCTGCCCGACCAAGTTTTCAATGCGGATGAAACTGGACTTTGCTGGAAAAATATGCCAAATCGAACTTTTTTTATCAAAGAATGAAAAAGTAGCTCCCGGCTTTAAGGCACAAAAAGATCGTTTTACACTTTTGCTGTGTTGTTTATAAGTCTTTCAATCCCCGTGCGTTTAAAGGGATAGACAAGAGCAAATTACCCGTTTACTGGAAAGCAAATTCCAAAGCATGGGTAACTGCAGAATTATTTAAAGACTGGTTCTTGAATTGTTTTGTACCTGAGGTTGAAAAATATTAAAAAAAAAGAATTTACACTTTAAAGCACTATTATTATTGGACAATGCCACAGGACATCCAAAAGATTTAACCCATCCGAATGTTAAAATAAAATTTCTTCCACCTAATACAACATCACTTCTGCAGCCAATGGATCAGGGTATAATTTAAACTTTCAAGACATATTACATCAGGCGCTCTATACGCTGGATTTTGGATACAACTGAAACTGACTCCATCGATGTAACCAGAGCTTGGAAGAAATTTTCTATTAAAGATAGCCTTGAGTTGGTAAACTTATCTTTAAAAGAGATTAAGGTGTCAACATTAAATAGATGCTGGAGGAAATTATGGACAGAGGTTGTTAAAAGCCATGAAATAGAAGTGCCAAAACGTGGATTCCAGGATATATTGGACCTTACTCACTTGATTGAAGGTGAAGGTTTCGACGACATGGCAAATGATGATTTGCAAGAGTTGTTTGAAGATGAAGAAATTAATGACGAATCATTGCTTGAGATTGCTGTGAATGAAGCAAACCATTCGAAATCAGATGACAGCAGCTCTGAAGAAACCGATCCGATTAGTTTAACGATAGTTTAAAGATAGAATCCAAGAAGGATTCGCATATGCTAGCAGATAGGAATCGTGCTTTTTAAATTCAGATCCGGTCATCGAACGACGACTTAAGTTTAAGAGAGAGTTGGAAAAAATAAAAAGAAGCTTTAAAAGCCACCAAACAATCGAAAATGACTGATTTTTTTGATAAGGAGCCACCAAAAAAGAAAACATGTTGAAACAAACTGGCTTAAACTATAAATGCCACCAAATGCATTTCAAATTTGATATGAATAGAAACATATGATCTCCTTACTTTTTAACATTTTTAAGTTTCTATAAAGTTTAACCAGTTAATTAATTATATGAAGCAACTTTTTTAATTTAATACCAACTTTTAATTTTGAAAATAAGAATGTTATGCATTTATTAAAGGCATATACATAATAACTTTTGGTTAATTTTGAACAAATGTATGAAACTTTAACAAAAACAGACCAAATTTGAACAATAAAAAATTTTTTTTGCTGCCAATTTTGAATTTTGAGAACGTAACCCCTTATTTTGTACTGAATCCATGTTTCGCTTAACACGATTTCGCTTAACACGAGGATTTCTAGGAACGTAACCTCCGTGTTAAGCGAGGGCCAAGTGTATATAAATAAAAACGGGAACTGTGAGCCAATAAGTACTGAAAAAATTGGTGTTTTTGAAATTTTTTAAAAATAAATTTTCATTTGCTTTTACGCTTGATCTGTTATGAAAATTTTTTTCTGATCTGACTATTCACCCACTTCTAATATTGACCAAAAGACGAAGAAAAAAGAAAAAACAAATTTCTGAACACTTAAAATACTCAAATTTAACTGTTAGTTCCTTCACTTAAAGTGATCCAGCTAAAATATTTATTCATAGATTTTCTTCATTTATACCTTATTATCTTTGTAGAAGTGCGAGAATCAAGAGAACATAAATATTTTTTTTGGATTTTTTTATATTTTTCCTTGGCGACTAAAAATGGAATTCCTTGCATTTTCGTGCCAAAATCTGATTTTTTTGAAATATTTTTGGTCACTGTATTCAAACTTCTAAGCCGATTTGAAAACAATGTTCCACGCTGTTATTGACAATTTAATTACCTTTCGATTCATATATTGCTTAACACCATCTGACGATTATAAATTGAGATATGGCATAAAATGTAAGTGCACCTTCCGAAAAAAAAAACGGAGCCATGAAAATTTTTTTGAAATTGATTTTTGAGATCACTAATCCAAACTACACTCAAAAATAATTTCAGTAGAAATGGATCATTGAATTTTTTTTTTTTTTTGTAAACTAGTGTAACCAGATCATTCCGTTCAACAGATGCCATCTTAGTTAGAGATAGAGAGAAACTTAGAGATGACTCGTGAACAAATGCGAGGGTAAGGGTACAGAGTATGTTATAGTCGGGCTTGACCGACTTTCTTTCTTGTTTTACATATACCTTGTACCTTACCTATAGGTAAGAAAATTGAGTACCTTTCCAATCGCTGAACAAAATTCACTAGCCTGAAATTCCACAACTTAAGCACTTTTTCTCTATTTGAAATGAGAACGTCTTGTGTTGGCAAACACTACAAAAAGTGCTACCCATTGTGTGAATGATTTTATATATTACAGTTAGCTGGCGACTCTGTCTTGCCGGCAATGGCGGAGGGGCCAAGGCTAATGACTGAAAAGCAAGAAGAACTAGGTTCAAATCTCATTTCAACTTTCATTTTTGTTTTAACGGATTCTTTTAAAGCATACATTTGTTATGGTCAGATCAACAATGGACTTCCTGCCTGTCTTGCTATGGGTGCCGCCGGTATTCCCCTTGATTAGTAAATATGTGAACGCGACCAGTCATAACAGCTCGTTATTCCTTTTGAAGTTGATTAAAGGGTTTATAAAGCTTAAAAAAAAAAAAAAAAAATTTCAGGGCCAAGCTTCTCTCAATCTCTTGGCGTACAATTTTTCGCACAAGAGAAAGGGACCTACAGTTTAACGCCGGATCCGAACTGCAATAGTTAGAGTATTTTCGCATTCTGTGTAGGGACTACAATAATATCTTTCCTCTTCTCAGTGATAACCATAACGACGAAGGCCTGCGGTCTTTTATTCTTCACAATCTTGCACTTGCATAGTTTCTAGTTTTTCTAGGAAGTTCCTTCCGACCACCAACGAATTTCGGAACCGGTTCCGGACATCGGATTTCGACCAAATTTCGCGAATCTTTTTGAAAACATATCAAAATATATAATATATATATATATATATAATAATATATTTGAAAACATACAGAATTAGTAATTAGTGAGTTTAAAGACGCTAACATTAAGAACAAAAACGATTTCTATTTTCGACCGATCGGTCCTGTGGCTACCATAAGATATAGTCACCCGATGTCGATCAACTTTTTTAAATAAGTTTGAAAGCGTGTAATATTAGAATCACCGACCTTAAGAACGATTTACCTGAAAACAATAAAGTTATTTTCCCAAAGACCCATTTTCCGACCGATCGGTTCTAAGGCAGCTATAAGATATAGTCATCCGATTTTGACCAAAGATTGCAAATCTGTTTGAAAGCATATAAAAGCATATAATATTAATTATGTACGAGTTTAGGGACACTTACATTAAAAACAAAAAAGTTTTTCTCAGTAAGACCCATTTTTTGACCGATGGTTCCTATGGCAGCTATAAGATATAGTAATCCGATTCGGTCGGTTCCAACATATTAGCAGCGTGCAGTAAAAAGAAGACTCTGTGCAAAATTTCAGCTCGATAGCTTTTAAACTGAGAGACTAGTTTGCGTAGAAACAGACGGACAGACAGACAGACGGACTGTTGATGCTGATCAGGAATATATATACTTTATGGGGTCGGAAATGATTCCTTCTCTCTGTTACATACTTTTGCACAAACTTAATATACTTTATGTATCTTTAATACAGAGGATTTAAAAAAACCGAAACACTTCGTTCCGGTACTATCGGTTTCAATAATAACGGTAAACGGTTTTCGGTTCTCAAAAAAAAAATTGTACCGGATCCGGTTCCGGTACGTGCTTTTAATCTTTATTAAGTTGTTAACGATTTAAGCTTAGAAAAACCTTGATGAATTAAACTAATTTGTGAAGATACTGAACTATTTGTATTGTCCCATTTCTCTTCATATTAAAATATATATACTTACTTTAAGACTGCAGATATACTCGCTATATTGTGTTCTATATGGTGTACAATTTTCATATTAATATATTTCTTACTCTTAGAATATGTCGTTATTTCATTTTACAGGTTTACAGGTACAAGAGCGACATATCTTAGTTGTTCTACAGACGATATCGTTCAAAGATTCTTCGGTTTTCTGTTAAGACGTCATATTTTCGAATTGAATTGATTATAAACAAAAATATGTATTTTCCATAGAGAATTATTGCTGAATTTCTCATTTTGTTGGATTTGAACAGAAATGGATAAAATTCTTGAATACATATCTGCCAAAGTAGTTAACCAGGAAATCTTTTGTTCAGAGGTTAGAGTAGTTTTATAATGTGGGTTCGAGAAAATGCCGAGAATTCTCTCCCAAAACTAAGTGGTTGCTTTACTGTCTAGTGATTGCACTCAGAACCGAAACTGTACCGGTACATTGTTTGGGTTCCATGAATAACGGTTCTCGGATACCGGAATATATAAAATTAAAAATATGGGTTCTGATTCTGAGATTTAATCGGTTCTTTTCGGTATACGGTTCCGGTTCTGGTTTCGGATTGATTCCCTGGTCGCGACTGATTAGAAAAACGGTTTGTAAACGACTCTTCAAGAAGTGTCGAGGCTAGCGTAACATTTTCTGCCGACCAAAGTATAATTTATGATCAGAAATCGAGCGCAATTATGACAATTTGGGATCAGACAGAGAACTCGAAAAAGACTCGAATGTGATAAAAAAATTTCAAAAAGTGTTGGCTGGGATTGGACCGTTTTCTCCGATGCTCGATACTTGACGAAAAGTTTCCATGGAAGCCGATCCTAGGGATTGCACTTGATTTTATTTTAGGTATTTTTTTAGTCCTAATTGTTGTTATCAGATGAGTTACAAATTTAGTTCGGCACGATACTGAACGGCAGTCCTACTTATATGAAATATAGTGGGGAACTAAATTTTTATCTCATCTGAGTATAGGCCTAAACCTTTACATAACTTTGTTTAGCTCCTTTTTTTTATATAGTTTTAGCTATTTCTAGTCACTGAACGATACTAGTAACGCGTTAGTGACTAATGATCAAAACTTACATACGGTACTACTAATCCATTTATTATGAAATTGCAATCAACAATTTGTTGTTGTTGGTAATTTTTTTGTTTCCTCCACCTCTACACCATGGACCAGGACATTTCGAGCAGCATTAAGTTTCGCGACATCTGCAAAATGTTTGAGCAGGTGAAATCGCAAAAGAACACACAGCGCAAAGAGCTGGTGCTGAAGCGTTATCACGAGTCCTTTAGCCGGCATCGTCAGGCATTTCGGCAGCAGTTGGGCCTAACAGCTGATCAGCCCGAAGAGGGAGCCAGTAGCTTTTATGCAGTATTGCGTCTGCTGTTGCCCGGAGCTGATACGCGTAGGGATAACTACGGTTTGCAGATAACAGCGCTGGGCAGGCTGTATATCAGAGTGCTGCAACTGGCCAAGGATTGTAAGTGGGGGCAAATGTGTCAATTGGAATATCTCACAGATTATTGACTCCTCTAGCCACGGATGCCATACGGCTGCAGCATCGCAGTTGGAGCTTTAGTCGCGGCGACTATGCGGATGTGGTGCATGCTGTGCTGCTGCCTCGTTGTCACAATCAGCCGAGCGATTTGACTTTGGCAAATATTCATGACATGCTTGACATCATTGCCAATGAGGATACCACAGGTAAGTGTTGGACTTGCTCATTCTGGTTCTTGCTAAACCGCATCTTAATCCTTGGCAGTGAAAGAGCAGGAAATCATCAAGTTCACCGAACAAGCCTCACCCATGGAGCAAAAGTGGCTAATACGCATACTGCTCAAGCGTTTGGAGCTGGGCATAGGAGAGCAACGCATTTTTGGTATCTTACATCCGCATGCCAAGGATATCTATCAGCGCTGCTCGGATTTGTCGCGTGTTTGCAATTTATTGGCGGATAACAAACTAAGTTTGGAGCAGGCCAGTGACAGCCGGGATGGGGCTGTGGTCGCACCTCAGCCCAATCTTAATTTTGTCATTGAACCCTTCCATCAGATACGTCCCATGCTGTGTGAACGTTTTCCGGGAAAAATTGAAGAGCTGATGGAATCGGATGTGCTGTATATGGAGGTGAAAATGGATGGTGAACGTTTCCAGTTGCACTATGCCCGTGGACGCTTCAAGTATATTTCACGCAATGGTGCGGACTACTCCCGAAACTTTGGGGAATCATATGAGCAGGGCACTCTGACACCCCAATTGCGTTCGCTACTGCCCCTGGGCATGGAGTCCATCATACTGGATGGCGAAATGATGGTCTGGGACACGAATCAGCTGAGATATCGTGATAAGGGCGAGAATACGGATGTGAAACATTTGAAACCGGAGCGCAGCTGGCAGCCATGTTATGTGATCTATGATCTGCTCTATTTGAATGGACAGAGTCTGCTTGATATGCCGTATGTGCAGAGAACACATAAGCTGAAGGAGTTGGTGGTGGAGCGATCGGGTGTATTGCAATTGATGCGTCCCCGTAAGATTGGTACACTGAAGGAGTTTCATGATTGCTTTCAGCAGGCTCTGGACTCGAATGCCGAGGGAATTGTGCTGAAGAAGCAGAACTCCACGTACAGACCGGGTGTACGAGTAGGCGGTGGCTGGTACAAGGATAAGGCGGATGTGAGTAGCATTCTGTTTTGGCTCTTTTTGCTTGGTGAATACCGTCTGCTTGTCTTTCACAGTACATTAAGGGTCTGACCACCGAGTTTGATGTGCTCATAATTGGTGGCTTTTACAATCGTAAACTCACATTCATTGAATCCTTTCTACTGGGTGTGCTGCAATCAAACACAGATGACACTGGCAGCGGACGCGATCAGGTCTATAGCATAGGTTGTGTGGCGAATAACACCAGACAGCGTGCCGTGCTCAATGATGCTCTTAAGCCGCATTGGCACAAGGCCAGCTCAGAACCGCCGCCACTGTGGTATCACTACAAGGCCGGCGAGAAGGAGGGCTGCCCCGATGTGTGGATTGAGCCCCGGCATTCCATTATACTACAAGTAAAGGCAGCAGATTTGGCTCCTTATGGTGCCTTCTTTACAGCCAAATCTTTGCATTTTCCACGCACCGAACTGGTGCGAGATGATAAGGTGTGGGATGAGTGCATGACACTGCAAGAGTTCAATCAGCTGTGTGAGGTAATTTAATGAAGCAACAAGTTTAGTGTGTCTGAACTTAATTTTTTGTTATTTTTTAGGGTCGTGCCGGCATCAAAAAGCTCAACAAACGTCAACTCTGCCTCGATGATTTCACCACCGAGAGGAAACGGCAGAAACTTACGCCCGCCGAACGTTCCCGCCTGGGACTTGCTGCCTATGAGAAGCGTCACACCTTGGAGCCCAATTCGAAGCTTTTCGATGATTTTCGCTTTTGCATTCTAAGCGGTGCTCCTTCGCGTCGCCAGTCCAAACAACAGCTTCGCGATTTAGCCCTACAGAATGGTGGTTCCATTGTGGAGAATCCCTTGCCCAATGACTCCAAATGTATTTGCATTGCCGGCGACATCACATTCATGGTGGAGCGTCTGATGCAACAGTCCTCTCGCACCTGTGAAATTGTGCGCATGGATTGGTTACTCCGCTCCTGCCAGCGGCAGCAAATCGATTTACGGCCCAAGGATGTGCTGGCCGCCACGCAGCCATTAAGAGTTCAGTTTGCCAAAAGTTTTGACAAACTGGGCGACAGCTATACGGAACCTTTCGCCACCATCCAAGAGCTGCAGGAAGTGCTGGACGATATCAGCGATGCAGAATTGAATGCCATACAAATGGAGACTACGCATTTGGATGCTCTAGAGCAGGAGTTGTTGTGCAGCGCCAAACCGTATAATATATTTCAACAGATGCATGGATTTTTCTACCCCAACTCGAAGAGTGACGACGGCCGACTGGCCCGAATCTATTTTCTTCAGCATGGCGGTCAGGTGGTCAACGAATTGGATCCACAGCTAACACATGCGTTTGTCAATTCAGTTGAATGTGTGGTAGATGCAGATGTAGAGAAGTGGTTGCAAAGCGAGCATTTGCGTCATGTGGAAATTCTGAATTCGGCTTGGCTATATCAATGCCATCGTGAGCAAAGTCTGCTGCCCAGCAGTGGCTTTCGGTTTAATACATAAGGGCAACTGCAATTTAGTATTTTAAGGTATTTCTTTGGCTACTTTTGAATGGTTTTCGAAAGAAACTAACTATTGTAACTATTTAACACTCGAAACCCTCTTTCAATTGAATTCCAAACGAATTCAAGTTCTTGGGTGTCATAGAAATATCTTCTATTAGTTTAGTTTAAAACCTTTCGTGTTTTGCTAAGAGATTTTGGAAAGAAATAATTTGTATTCTTTTTTGTGATAAACTTTGCATTAAATGACTTAATTGGGGTGTTCACTTTGTTGTGCACATTAGGCACTTGGGGAGGGAAAAGTGTAAGCATTCCCAACAACAATTTTCTCCCAGACCCTGATCCTTGACTACGAAAAGTCACTATAGAATAGGAGACAATGTGAGGTGAGTTACGAGAAAAAATCATAATTTGGAATTTAGAATGGTTTGAGAAAAGAATATTTTTTGAACACCACTTCTCCAGTTCATTAAGGTTTAGTTGAAGGCGCGTGGTATACAGATTTTAACGTCATCTGCATACATAAATAAGGTTGAATATACAAAAAGTACAAAAAGCAACGGGCCTAAATGACTACCATGTGGGACTCCTGAAATCGCGTTCACAACTGTTGAAAATACATTGTTAAATAATACTCCTTATGTACGATTTGATAAGACAAGATTCAGTTCAATAAGTTTGGTGAGAAGCACAATAGTGACAGTTTGTGAAGAAGAAGATCATGATTAACTTAATCAAATTCCCTTATATCAAAAGAAGGATCAAATAAAATGGATAATAATTCTTTTTTGTTCATTTGAATCTTCTTTTATTGTATTAAGTAATACATTTTGATCTATAAGCTAAGTAAATACAGAGATTAAAGTTCTCTCTCCGCCAACTTCTCCCTCTCTTTCTCGCCTCGCTTACTGCCTGCAGAGCACTTCATAAGAATTCAGGCGAATCTCCCGTCCTCCGTAGGGTATATACTAGAGCCCTGCATGTATTGAATCAAAGTTCCCCTTGACTTTGTTTCTGATTTGAACTATCTATGAACTCCTACTTTTTTTTTTTTCATTTTTTTTGTTTATTTTATATAATTCAGTAATAATTTGCTTAATCTAAATAAACAAGAGATATGTGTATGTTGGAGTAAAGATGCAATGTCCCGCATCGAGCTCTCAGCGTCTATGATTAACTTAAATATATAGTATTCTTTTTAGAGAAAAAATTAAAATTACAATTTTGTCCAAACGAAATGATACAAAAATAACATAAATTTTAGAAGTGCAATGAAAAATTTTTCAAAAAAACATTACATATATGATTATTTACAAATAAGATAAAAGGTTAAAACAAATGGTACAAACTAAGATTATATGTTTGTATATATGTATATAGGCTAATCCTGTCGCCACCAAAATTTCTTGGACTTTATTGTTTCTAAGGCTGTAACGTCTTTGGAAGATATGCTTGTGTCGAATCTGAATTCGTTTTGTTCTGGTGTAGAAGATTTAATAGTTTTGTCTGTAGCCCTGCTACATCCATCTATCATCTATCTTATCTATGGTACAATATAGGCACACAATTTTCATTTTGCACCATATGATGCTTATCCAGGTAAATAAAGGCCTCTGGTGGGATGAATCCTAGTTCCAGTGTTTTTTTAATGTAGTCCTCATTGGCGTAGAATGGTCCATTTATAAGGTTGTTAACTTCGCAATCTAAACATTTTTGAATGTGGCTCCTTATAAGGTTGATTAAATAGTTGTCGATCCTGTAAACGTTAGCTGTGTTATACAAATAACTGTTTGGGTAGAACTTCGTATAATCGCTTTGTGGGGTCCTGTAGAGCGATGTGCAGGCTCTGAGGCATTTACGTTCAAAGATTCGTATCCTTTCCATATATGATGGCGAAATGTTAAACCATATAGGCGCTGCATACGTGATAATAGGCCTTATTAAGCACTGATACATTATTATTTTAACTCGAGCCGATATGTGCTGTGAGTAGAATAGATTTCTATATATGTGAAATGCTTTAGTTGCTCGTTCCAATTGTTTATTGATGTGGTTGTTGAAATACAAAAATTTGTCCAAATGAACTCCCAGGTATTTAACTGTATTATAGTTTGTTATTAATACGTCGCTTGTGTTTGATTTAATGCCAAACTTTTTCCAGTTTTTCCTTACGTCTTGATTACACTTTTTAACTGGTGGTCTGAAAAGAATGGTCTCACTTTTTTCTGTATTAATTTTTAGGTGCCAGTTGACTGTGTATCTTTCGATCCAATTATAGGTTTTTTGTAGATTCAAGTTGATTCCCCTTATGTTGTTGTCTGCGTGGTATATGACGATATCGTCAGCAAATGATATTATGTTATCTATCTTACTTATTAAGCCCAGGATAAATATGTTGAACAGTATTGGTGAGTCTATGAACTTCTACTCATAACTCACAAAATTATTGATTCATTGAATAATAGCTCATGACATGAGCCATGATCAAACAGATCAAATGATTCAGCTCAGATCAGCTCAACAAAGCAACTAGATCAATCATGCTCAACTCAAATAGCTCATGGGCTTCGTAGCACAGACGAAGTTAGCTTAGCCTTCTCGTTTGTAAATTAGCTTTGTATATACTATATGCAAACAGTGTTTGGAAAGGTACTCAATTTTCTTACCTAGGTAAGGTACAAGGTAAATGTCAAAAAATATACCTAGGTAAGGTAAAAGGCATACGGATATTCGAGTACAAAGGTAAATGTACAAAAAAGGTACTTTTAAATTGAAAAGAATGGTTTAAAAATGGAATATTGTGCGTATTGTCTTATATGCTATCTCGAATATTCGAATATTTCGTCATCTTGTCTGTTTATTTTTTGTGTATTTGGCCTCCACAGATAAAAATTCTTTCAATAGGTGTAGAGATAGGCAAAATGTTATTATAATTATAAAAAACATTTCAAATATTTTTATACTTAAGTATAGATTCAAAAGATTTGCTATTATTGGCAACATAAGTTAAGGCTTCCATTTCAATGTTAGAATTTTCATAACAATTCTCAGTTTCATTCAATTTTCCATTACTGGTATCTTAACAGTCTTCAGAATCCTTTAAATTTGAACTCTTATTGACAACAGTTTAAAAATTTTCCATATTTTCTTCAACAAGCCAATCTTTCAAACACTTTACAATTTAGTTGTTAATATGGTTCAATTTAAATTTTGGAAGTATCATAGTGGACAAAACTAAAGTCTTTGTCTCGCTCGAAGTCAAGTATTCAATTAAAGAAAATTGTTTTAAAACTCCTTTTTAAAAGTATCTTAAAGTGGATCACAATATTTCAAATTATTCAAGCAATTAAGTTTATTTATTACTAGAAGTAAATAAGGCAGAAAAATCCTAAATAACGAGATTCGCCCTGCAAAAGATCAATAGCCTTAGCGAAAATATCAGTAACATTATTTCATGATGGCATGAAAACTGTTCCATCTTGCGCGCAGAGCTATTCATTTAAGCTTACAAATTTTCTTAACTCCATCTGCTGTCACTGTGGATCTGCTATCAGCATTCCAAATTGCCGTTGCACTCGTTAAGGAAAATTGTAGAGCCTGTTCAGCATCTTTTGTGACAAGTAAGTTTAAAGTGTTTGATGCACATCCAAAGTGACTTGGCAAAATAATTTCAGCAACAACTGAACTATCAGGGTTTATTACCTTTAAATCGAACTCTTCTAATTACTGCACACTATAAATGCTTTACAAAGTTGGATAAATTATCTGTAACTGTTCCACATATATTGGTATTCCTAAGTCCGTATTTTCTATGAACTTCAGCTAATATCGTAGCAAGTATTTCATGTGTATGGGAAAATCGCACACGTTTATATGCGAGCACAAGAGAATGACTATATAGAATATAGATAGTAATCTACAATAGTGGCCAGTTACACCAGTAGCTTTGGTTATTGCAATTCCAGATATCGGAAGTCGTACAAATAAAATGAGTATTTTGAAAAATACCAGCGATATTTTTCTTATACTATTTTATTTTCACTTCCGTAAAAATTTCTAGATTTAAAACCGGATTTCAGTACAAAATTGGTCTTAAAATCGTAAAATTTTTGGGAAAGTGAAAATGGGAGCACTGCTCAAAGTCCACCTTCCTCCTATCTAGCAAGAATCATATGGTTTTTGAGCAGGGAATGTTTACTGGACGTCCACTGATAGCCACAAACAACTTTTCCCTGAAACTTTTTTCTTCAACATGGCAAAGCGGCAACATGTTGGCTATAATGTAATAGGCGCAAAAAAAATTTCGTACGAAAAGTACCTAGTACCTTACCTATTACCAAGGTAAATGAAAATTAAGACCTAGGTAAGGTAAAAGGTACTCGAATTTGAAAATATCGAGATAAAGTAAAAGGTACACAAAAAAATGTATCTATCTAGGTATGTACCTAGGTATTTGTACCTTTGTACTTCCAAACACTGTATACAAACAGCGTTGACGCAACGATATCAATCCCGGCGTCGGGCTACCCTGATAATGTCCTCTTCCATTATAAATGGGTTCTCCATTGCGAGCCAGTCCCGTGGTTACTGCATTTGGTGTCATGCCCAGACATAACCGCATCCGGTCAGTACTTCATAGCTGGGCTTTTGGAATTCGTAGCCTCCAAAGCACACATAGGTACATCCCTTGCTTAGTATCACTTTGGCCGGCAACATTTCACTCTCATGCATCACCCGACCAGTATAAATGGGCGTACGATCTGAGGCATGACCGGCCACCACTGCACCCGGGGGACTATAACCTGCTACCCAGACAACGTGTTGCTGATTGATCAATAGTTATTGTTGATAGTTGTTTACGCGCACCTTCTGACAGATAAATTGTATATACAGGCAACCATGCGATGGATGAAGCTTTCCCAGTCAAACTGTTGGCATGATGACCACTACCCACATACAGAGTGCCACTCTGTACAGCATTTCGTGGTACTCTACCTCCGGAGGCACCTTCCCTAGCATCATTTCAACTTCACGATGTAATCCGCTTGCTTTTAATTCAACAAGAAAATCTTCTTTAGATTTATTTGTATAATATTTTCTCAATAAATGTCAAATGTGCACAGATTTCATGCACAGAGCGCTGCTCACAATACTAGTCTGGCAAACTTTCTCCCCCCCCCCCAAGTGCCTTTGTGCACAACGAAGTAAACACTAATTATTTTGGTTTCGCGTTATTTAAATATTTATATTTTCAAAATAATTTAACAAACATAGAAATGAGGCTGGTTCTAAAACCTAGGTTTTTTTTTGTTACATCCGAAAGTACGATCAATTTGTTGTATATAAACTAAGAAATAGTGAAAATAGTGAAAAGCCGAAAAAATATTAACAAATTAATCATCTATCTGTATAAGTCTCTAGCTAATCAGGGCGATGCAAGTTCTATGTCAAGTTTAAATTTAAATGGGTTTTTCTTTTTCATAAAAAATATACATTATAGTCGATCATATCAGTCGATTACTCAAACTGTGGCAGATACTTGAGTGGTGGCATTGGTACATAAGTTAGTGTCAAAGAGCATTTGGATTAAGTCTGTAATTAAGTGTCTTAGTCTTAGTCTTTTTACGAGTGTGCCATATACTTGAGTGGAGTCATTGATACTTAAGATTACAGTTAGTGTAAGAGTATTTGGAGTAAGTCTGTTAAGTGTTAAGCTTGTGCTTGAGTCGGTGGAAGGAGTGTTGTATGTAGTGGTTCATAATACGAGTGTTGGGTCCAAGTGTAAACTTTGTAAGGTACCGCCATTTATGGGACACATTCGGCTGCGGTCAGCCACTGTTGGCTGTTCCAACTGCTGCTCTCGAAACGGTGCATTAGTAGCCGGTCGCTGCGCGCGCATAGGAAGTAGCTGGTATGGAATGTTGGCTGTGGAGTGGATACCGCCAAAACTTGTACTACTGCTGCTACTGCTGGTTCCTGTGCTGGTGGCCATCAATTCCTTGTCCAAGCTGCTGGTTGTGGTGGTCGGATTAATCTCTTCTTTTGCCGCCTGATAAATGTAGTCCTCCACTGCACGCCTCATTAACGCATAGGCAGCCTCCGCTAAGGTCAACTCGGCATGCTGTTGCTTCTGATCCTTGTTATCGCTTTGTGAGGAAGAGCACTTGTGGGATGACTGCAATTTGGCTGCAAAAGAAGGTTCCTTAATTTTGTTTTTGGTGGCTTGACAATTTCCAAGTGCAACAAACATTTTTCGGCCTCGGATGTTGCGTCCGTCAACATTAATGTCGCTTTCGGGTAGCGTTGTTCATAAAGATAAACTAGCTGCACGGCGAGCATAATCACAGCTACGTGGGAACAAAATCATGGTAATTTAATCGAAAAAGAACTTCCATATATCTATATAACTCTCCCCCCTGCCCCCTGAACTTACCGAACATAAGTATTGCCCACAGGGCCATCCAGAGCCGTGTGGTCATTCCATTAAGAGGTGAAGCCATTTGCCAAGTCGCCTTTATTTCTATTTTTTTCCGAATTTTATTTTTTTAGACTCACTTTTTCTGATTTCATACTTACAATTCTTTTTCTCGGAATATTTAATAAAATGTTTTTAATATTATTTTATTTTTTTTCTTTGACCCTTTCCATACGACGATTCGAAATGGAATGAAATATATTAGCTCGGACATAGGCAGGTTGGGCCAAATTTGATTATACACAAATCGCATGGAATACTTGTTTAGAACAAAATTTCAAAAAATTTTGTATTATTGTTTAGGTAAACAAATCTTCCAAATTTAGCAGCCGGTTTTATCCGAGGGCTTGAAATGATTATTAAGGGAAGTGAAATGAAGGCTATGCTCGTTCGTGTTTGGCTTAACCCAGCACGATACGATCACGAAACCTTTTATATGGCAATACCTAAACCAGATAATATAAGCATCCGCGTTAGATTGATTACAATCAGGGGATATTTATCGGGGTAGAATAAAGCCCGTCCAACTGTAAATTGAAAACGAACGCTTATTGAGAAGACTTTGCTATCTCTTTCATAAGTTCATGTCGGAAAGCGCAAAAGTTGTTGCATCTTGAAGATTCGCAAATCGCTAAAATTTCTCCGATTAAAAATCAATTAAGTCCATCCCGATAGAGCTTCTTCATACTAACAGCGTTGTTATGGACAATCTTTTTGAGTCAGCGACGTAGCAAGTATCAAAAATGTGCTGAATTTCATATGGAATCGGCACATCCAGTGACTGGATGTGCACTGTCGACAATGAGGTGATAAAGCATCAGCGTATACTATAACAACTGCAGATCCGGGGCCCAACAGACCGGTACGCGGAAGTCCGACTCAAGTAAACGTATGTGGTTTTCTAATTGAGACATCTTGTGGAAATTTGCTATGTCGAAGACTTGCGTTAAAAATAGCGGTCAAGAAGCGTATACCGCAAAAGTTGGCCTTTATTTGTAAACCTGTGTAATCAATCTAAGAGATCTTATATTTCTGGTTTATTTGCCATATAAAAGGTTTCGTGATCGTATCGTGCTGGGTTAGCCGCATTTATTTGTAAACCTGTGTAATCAATCTAAGGGATCTTATATTTCTGGTTTATTTGCCATATAAAAGGTTTCGTGATCGTATCGTGCTGGGTTAGCCAAACACGAACGAGCATAGCCTTCATATCACTTCCCTCAATAATCAGTTCGAGCCCTCGGATAAAACCAGCTGCTAAATTTGGAAGATTTGTTTACCTAAACAATAATACAAAATTTTTTGAAATTTTGTTCTAAACAAGTATGCCATGCGATTTGTGTATAATCAAATTTGGCCCAACCTGCCTATGTCCGAGCTAATATATTTCATTCCATTTCGAATCGTCGTATGGAAAGGTTCTAAGGAAAAAAATAAAATAATATTAAAAACAATTTGATTAAACATTTCGAGAAAAAGAATCGTAAGTGTGAAATCAGAAAAAGTGAGTCTAAAAAAAATAAAATTCGGAAAAAAACAGAAATAAAGGCGACTTGGCAAATGGCTTCACCTCTTAATGGAATGACCAGACGGCTCTGGATGGCTTTGTGGGCAATACTTATGTTCGGTAAGTTCAGGGGGCAGGGGGGAGAGTTATATAGATATATGGAAGTTCTTTGTCGATTAATTACCATGATTTTGTTCCCACGTAGCTGTGATAATGCTCGCCGTGCAGCTAGTTTATCTCTATGAACAACGCTACCCGAAAGCGACATTAATGTTGACGGACGCAACATCTGAGGCCGAAAAATGTTTGTTGCACTTGGAAATTGTCAATCCACCAAAAACCAAATTAAGGAACCTTCTTTTGCAGCCAAATTGCAGCCATCCCACAAGTGCTCTTCCTCACAAAGCGATAACAAGGATCAGAAGCAACAGCATGCCGAGTTGACCTTAGCGGAGGCTGCATATGCGTTAATGAGGCGTGCAGTGGAGGACTTCATTTATCAGGCGGCAAAACAAGAGATTAATCCGACCACCACAACCAGCAGCTTGGACAAGGAATTGATGGCCACCAGTTCTGGCGGTATGCACTCCACAGCCAACATTCCATATCAGCTACGTCCTATGCGCGCGCAGCGACCGGCTACTAATGCACCGTTTCGAGAGCAGCAGTTGGAACAGCCAACAGTGGCTGACCGCAGCCGAATGTGTCCCATAAATGGCGGTACCTTACAAAGTTTACACTTGGACCCAACACTCGTATTATGAACCACTACACACAACAACTCCTTCCACCGACTCAAGCACAAGCTTAACACTTAACAGACTTACTCCAAATACTCTTACACTAACTGTAATCTTAAGTATCAATGACTCCACTTAAGTATATGGCACACTCATAAAAAGACTAAGACACTTAATTACAGACTTCCTCCAAATACTTTGACACTGTAAACTAAGTAACAATGCCACCACTCAAGTATCTGCCACACTTTGAGTAAGCGACTGATGTGATAGACTATAATGTATATTTTTTATGAAAAAGAAAAACCCATTTAAATGTAAACCTGACATAGAACTTGCATCGCCCTGATTAGCTAGAGACTTATACAGATAGATGATTAATTTGTTAATATTTTGTCGGCTTTTCACTATTTTCACTATTTCTGGTTTTATATACAAAAAATTGATCGTACTTTCGGATGTAACAAAAAAAAACCTAGGTTTTAGAACCAGCCTCATTTCTATGTTTGTTAAATTATTTTGAAAATATAAATATTTAAATGAACACGAAACCAAAATAATTAGTGTTTACTTCGTTGCGCACAAAGGCACTTGGGAGGGGAAAGTTTGCCCGACTAGTATTGTGAGCAGTGCTCTGTGCACGAAATCTGTGCACATTCGACAAGCAAGTGGATTACATCGTGAAGTTGAAATGGTGCTAGGGAAGGTGCCTCTGGATGTAGAGTACCACCAAATGCTGTACAGAGTGGCACTCTGTATGTGGGTAGTGGTCATCATGCCAACAGGTTGACTGGGAAAGCTCCATCCATCGCATGGTTCCCTGTATATACAATTTGGCTGTCAGAAGGTGCGCGTAAACAACTATCAACAATACCTATTGATCTATCAGCAACACGATGTCTGGGTAGCAGGTTATAGTCCCCCGGGTGCAGTGGTGGCTGGTTATGACTCCGATCGTACGCCCATTTATGCTGGTCGAATGATGCATGAGAGTGAAATGTTGCCGGCCAAAGTGATACCAAGCAAGGGATGTACCTATGTGTGCTTTGGAGGCTACGAATTCCAAAAGCCCACCTAAGAAGTACTGATCGGATGCGGTAATGTCTGGGCATGACACCAAATGCAGTAACCGTGGGACGGGCTCGCAATGCAGAACCCATTTATAATGGAAGAGGACATTATCAGGGTAGCCTGACGTCGGGATTGAAATCGTTGCGTCAACGCTGTTTGTATACAGTGTTTGGAAGTACCAAGGTACAAAAACCTCGGTACATACCTAGATACATATTTTGTGTACCTTTTACCTTACCTCGATATTTTCAAATTCGAGTACCTTTTACCTTACCTAGGTCTTAATTTCCATTTACCTTGGTAATGGGTAAGGTACTAGATACTTTTCGTACGTAATTTTTCGCGCCTATTACATTATAGCCAAGATGTTGCCGCTTGGCCAAGTTGAAGAAAAAAGTTTCAGGGAAAAGTTGTTTGTGGCTATCACTGGACGTCCAGTAAACAATTTCTGCACAAAAAGGAGGATTATGAGCCGTGCTCCCATTTTCACTTTCCCAAAAATTTTACGATTTGAAGACCAATTTTGTACTGAAATCCGGTTTTAAATCTAGAAATTTTTTACGGAAGTGAAAATAGAATAGCAAAAGAAAAATATCGCTGGTATTTTTCAAAATACTCATTTTATTTGTACGACTGCCGATATCTGGAGTTGCAATAACAAAAGCTACTTTGGTGCAACTGGCCACTATTGTCAGACTACTATCTATATTCTATATTCTATATCGTCATTCTCTTGTGCTCGCATATAAACGTGTGCAATTTTCCCATACACATGAAATACTTGCTACGATACTAGCTGAAGTTCATAGAAAATACGGACTTAGGAATACCAATATATGTGGAACAGTTACAGATAATTCATCCAACTTTGTAAAGCATTTATAGTGTGCAGTAATTAGAAGAGTCCGATTTAAAGGTAATAAACCTCGATAGTTCAGTTGTTGCTGAAATTATTTTGCCAAGGCACTTTGGATGTGCATCACACACTTTGAACTTAGTTGTCACGAAAGATGCTGAACAGGCTCTACAATTCTTCCTTAACGAATGCAACGGCAATTTGAAATGCTGTTAACAGATCCACAGTGGCAGCAGATGGAGTTAAGAAAATTTGTAAGCTTAAATTAATAGCTCTTTGCGCGCAAGATGGAACAGTTTTCATGCCATCATGAAATAATGTTACTGACATTTTCGCTAAGGCTATTGATCTTTTGCAGGGCGAATCTCGTTGTTATTTAGGATTTTTCTGCCTTATTTACTTCTAGTAATACATAAACCTAATTGCTTGAATAATTTGAAATATTGTGATCCACTTAAAGATGCTTTTAAAAAGGAGTTTTAAAACAATTTTCTTTAATTGAATACTTGACTTCGAGCGAGACAAAGACTTTAGTTTTGTCCACTATGATACTTCCAAAATTTAAATTAAACCAAATTAACAACTAAATTGTAAAGTGTTTGAAAGATTGGCTTGTTGAAGAAATTATGGAAAATTTTGAAACTGTTGTCAATAAGAG